>VWZO01012990.1:764713-800107 GCA_013396975.1 Bucco capensis
CAAGGTGAGGCTTGCCAGGGCTCTGGGCAAGCTGATCTAGTTGGGGATGTCCCTGCCTACTGCAGGGGGGTTGGCCTAGATGACCTCCAGAGGTCCCTTCCAACCCAAACCATTCTGCAATTCTGCGATTCAATTCATATTCTCATGTGCACTCCTCCTTAAATCAGGAACATGTATTCCACCTAACAGAGTGCATTTCAGAGTAACTCAACAGAGCACAGAACTGATTCATTAGTTAGCAGGGGGACAAGCAGCAAGTTATCTAAAATGAGTAGCATAAGGGAAGGTGAATGAATCTCATAGAAACTAATCTATATGAATGATTTGCAATGAGATTACATTAAATGTTAATCATCCACTGGGTTATTGAAACACTGCAGAGGTGCTGGTTTTATTCACCAATAAATAAGTTCAGTGAATTGAAATTAGCATGTCACATTTTTCCTGGAGAGGGGTAGATCTGGTGTCATATATCAACAAAGATGCCTGTGCCTTCCCTCTCCTTATTGTTCAGATTTTGAAATAATGGATAAAAAGTCTACATAAAAAAATCAATCAGAAAGGAATGTTTCTCTGATAGGAGATGCAGACATGAGTGACATCAACAGACTCAGCCTTTGTTGTCACCTTGCTGAATGGCAGAGTGGGATTGCTTTGTTTAAAGATGTTCATGACTCTTGAACCACAGCTCTGTGTTCTATTGTGAGTTAGACTCTTCTGTGCTTTAATAGCACTAGCCAACACAGGTCTAGAGATGGACAACTTTGCTATTAAAACTTCAGTCTTGTACTAGTATGAAAGCAAAAGAAGTGTTTATGCATAAGCGTAAATGTACACATCTATATGCTTCTGAGAGGAGTGAGGGGCAGGGCATTTTATACCTCCCACTCCTACTGGTCCTGTCCTTTTACCACTCACTGCATTGCTTTTAGGCTGTTCCTGACATTTCTCCTGTCCAAGATAACTGTAAAAATTATCTCCTAGGTCAATACCATACTGAAGAGATAGATCCTAAAGTAATGTTCACATGGGCAGGATCTGCTGACAACACTGCTCCTAATGCAGCTCAGCTTTGGCACAAGGGCACATCACTTGGTGTTCACCAGGACCCTCAGAGCCTTTTCTACAAAGCTGCTTTCCAGTCCGGGGTCTCCAGCATGCAATGGTGAGTGACTAGTCCATTCCTGCACCTCCCTTTGTGGAACAGCCTAAGGTTCCTGTCAGTCCATTCCTCCAACCTGCCAAGGTCCTTCTGGAGAAGGATGAGAATCATCCTTTCCCAGAAATCATCTTGGGGGGCTTTTCATGATGGTGCCTAGTAAGCTTTTTCTTGCTTACATGTACATGCTTGAGGTGACCCAGTTTGGGTCCAAGACACTTCCTCACAAACCCTGTCCACCAATTCCTCACAGAGATGCTGGTAACTCTCTCCCTCACCATTCCTGTCTCTGGGAAGGGTTTGTGTGACCTTAGCAGGCACTAGGAAATCTTTGGTAATACTCTCTGGGAAGGTTTAGAGGGAAGGGAACCTGTAATTTACATTCCGTCATAATCAGGCTTCTATAAACTTCCAGCCTACCCTTCCTCTCCATCACCTTGGTCTGGCTGGTCATGCTGGATGCTTTCCCAGTGTTTTTCCAGAGTCTGATCCTGCATACATTTGAAATCAATGTAAGTTTTGTTATGAAATGCAGTAAAAGTAAGATTGATCCCCAAATACCCTACTTATTCCTGCTGTATTTGCATAGAAATGGATAACAGACAACACACCCAGACACTTAGCTAATAAATTGCTTATTTTGATTTTCATTGTCTACAAGAAAAGCATGTTAGCTTACCTTATTATGTGCATATATTCACACTTCAGCTTCAGTTGTCATGCTTGCCCACTTTTTTTTTTTTGGTATTATTATAATGTGTTTATTTTCAATTTACTTCAAACCCCAGGCTGTATTAGAAAGCAGTTGCCAGCCAGGCAGTGTTCTCTAAATCACAGGGTGAAGGCCATTGTCAGAGGTTTCCAAATTCAATAAAGTCTTAATCTGCTACAGTTCACATTGCATATTAAATATACAAAACATAAACCAGAGAAATCAATTTATTCAGGAGAAAGAAACAAATATTTTTGTAATGATGTTCCATTTACAATTACTTTTTGTTTACTTGCAAGTGCAAATTTATTGAAAAAGTCATTTTATAGAGGATCCTAGCCCAGTCTTCTCTGTGAGTTTGTGAATGAACCTCTCTAACACAGGCTAGACCTGAGAGCAGCTTTTACATCACTTGTCAATGAACTGCAAGGAACACACAGGAGCAACACATTTATATTCTAGTCATAAAGTAGCTGTGATGGAGAGAATTTTAATCTCCTCTTTGCTAGCGGAGGCTGGTTTTGCAAGTAGTGAATTTTAAATGTGACCAAATAAACCTGCCTGGGTTTTCTGAGGGAATTTATAGTATGAGTGTGCATGGAAATTGAATGGAATAGAATCTTCTTGGAAATTAAGGTAAACTTCTCTGTACACACCTGACACACACAGAGACAGAGGAAAACAATTAAGGTACAGTACTTATATATGACTATTTCTAACCAAAAGCACTGATGTGGTTGGAAGTGATAGCATTAACCTAACAGACTGCATCGTCATGCCTTCCACTGCCTCACATTAATGTTTCATATCACCTCCATGCAGACTAGCCCCAAGCTGGCCAGGGTTCTAGTTATATGAAACAAACAAAACCCACACAAAACCTCAAACAAACAAAATATGCAATAAAGCCTGTTATGTTTAATTCTGCACTGTGGCAAATTGTCTAAAGAACAAGAAATCAGCAGTGAAATGAATTTTTTTAGATGCATCTTTAGGATGTCAGTTCCAGAACTTTTGGCAAACTGAAGTTATTTGGGTACAACATCAGCATGGTGGGGGTGGTCCCATGATGAGAAATTACCTTTGAAATAAAAGAATCAGAAAAGCATAATATGATAACTAAGGGGAAAAAAATTGTGGGGATTTACTCAATTTTGGAAATGAACTGGTTGTGTGGAAAGAAAAACTTTATCATCTTTCACATTGCACGTAACTTTTTTAAACCTTTCTTAAAAAATATTTTCCATTTATGCCCATCTCTGCTTTTGAGATTGGATAGAACTTCAGAAATACATTTATTAGTCATCATATTTTACAGGATTCAGTAAAAATGCATTTTGGTTTCTAGTTACTATGATAATATGATAAAACCTTCAAATCAATTACATGTTGCATGATTTTTGTCAATTATGGCAATTATGTGCAATGATGAGCTCCCAGAGTAGTTCATCTATGCATAGTTTGAACATAAAGTTTTTAGCAAAGGTATGGCTCAATCCCGAGCCACATAGAATGTTGTCTTCTGATAACACAGTTCCATAATTTGGCCAGAATTCCTCATAACATCTCTCTCTCTGTCTCTCTGCAGTTTTATTTACTGATCCAAAGGTCCTCCTGTTCTGCAGGGTAATCATTTACCTGGGTGACCTCCATTAACTTTCTTCAGCAAAATCTGGATGAAGAGGATAAAAGTCATCATCAGATTTATGAGAGCTGAAACCTCTTTTGTTTGCAGAGGACTGTAAATATAAGAAAAGGCTCTTTATGAAAACATAGCACAGAAGTAAAGGTGAAGTTACATTCATGAAAGAAGAGATATAGACTTAGGTCTGAAAGCACCAATTTCCATGGAAGTTACCCTTGACAGAAATGTATGTTCCTTTTCCTTTAAAGCTCAGATTTTACACTTGCTTGCCAGTGACCAAAGAACAGATCAACATGGTTAGGAATATTGCCTTTTCTGTCTTGTAATAGAAAAAGAAAATAAAAACATAATCAGGTTCTGTTTTACACTGATTGTGACGTGTCATTTCTGAAGCACTAACCGCCTCACCTCCATCAAGGGAAGAGATTTCTTTACTTAAGGCTTATGAAGTTTGTGCTTGGTTACCTTTCCCTGTGCTCCAGCTGGAACTTGTCACTCACTGTGAGTATCCTGGGAAGTCTCATGGCTGCAGCAACTCCTAGCCAGCATTTCTGAATAGAGAGAGTGAGATATCTGTGTTACAAAAGGAACCTAACCCCTGAAATAGGAAGGTACAGTATCTCTCTCTATAGTCTTTATAAGCTGATTCTCCCTCCCTTAGAGAAGCCTGGGCAAAATGCTCCACAATGAAGTGTATCTGGTGTGTGCATGAGCTCGTGCTCTCAGCATGCATCTCTCTTCACTGTTTTCCTCTGGATGCACAACACCTCAGATACTGCAATCTGTGGTTCTTTGTTTCAGCATCTGTGCTTGATGCTAGCTGATTATCACTATATATCTCCTAGTAGCAAGTTTGATAGCCTTCAAATTTTATCCAGCCCTGTGTAAGTGTAGATGCTGTTCTATCCTCTTAGTCTGAAGCCTTGCTTCAGTAAACACAGCAAGTCATTATCTGTTATAAGGCAAAACTAAGTTATAAAACAAGGATATAAAAGCAAATTACTCTTGGCTGCTCACAGTGTGATCAGTTTCTGTGCCAGTTCTGTTTGCTCATTTTTCATGGTCTTTCAAGAAAATACTTCCTTGGGCTCAGATGAGAAAATACAATTATAGCATATGAGAAAATAGGCATTGAGTGTTGATGCTGAATGGTAATAGAACGTGCAGCTTTCATCAGGGCTGGCTTGAGACTTCTTAGCCAGATGGACTGATTTTACCTGCCCTTGTCTGGTTTTGGCACTGATAATGTTAATGAGAGAATAACATCCAGTCTTGATATTTATGTTTGATAATAGATATTAAAGTCCCAGGGTCTGCAATGGAAGTACAGAAAAGGTTTCAGGGGCTGGAGATGATATTTTACCATACCATAATAAACTTTAGAGAACCCAACGTGCCTAATTGATCTGACACAATGACACATAAACTAACATCTTGAGTAAGGGCAGTTATGGATGGAAACCAGTGGCTTCTAAGAGGCATTTTGGTGTAGCACAGAAAATAGAGATAAAGAACAAACTAGTGTCTAGTAGCAAAGCTAAAAAATCCAGCTAGAAATAAGCCAGGATTCTATAATCTAAGTTTCTATTTTAATATTGAGAGAGAACAGTAAGAATAATTAACACTTGGAAACAAAACTAGCACTGAGAAGCAGAGGATCCATGATGTATTCCATTTGGATCAAGAACCAGTCTGAGAGAGGAGCTTCTATCCAATGGAAGTTATTAATCTCTGCAGGCACAGAACTGGGTGAAACTGGATGGCCTGTTATCTGCAAGAGGTGAGATAAAAACTGTTGGTTCTTCTTCACCTCTGATAGTTTGAGAACGGATGTTCTTTGAGACCTCATTTGAAAGTAGATAACATTGAAGATCTGCCTATATTTACTAGGTAAATATATTTTCCCTCAGTTCACTAAACTATCTTTGTTTCTGCATTGGTGGCACACAGTCTATCTTTCACATCCTAGAGAGCAGAAGCTCTGATTTGTGCTGCCCTCAAGACACAATAATATGCCACATGAAGCAATGGATAAGCATCAGTGATTTGTGCTACATCCTGAAGTGACATCAACATACATGTTGAGTTTATTTTTGAAGAAAAGAGTGATCAAAAAAGATGAAACTAAACAGCTCCATAATTTGGTCATTTTAAACAAATTATATTTTATAGAAAGCTTGCTATTTTATTTATAATAAGGAGGAAAAAAATTAGCAATATGAATTTTCCAAAACTACTGAAATTCAGTTCCAGATCTGGAAGTGAATTTTGCAACTTGAGACAGTCTGTAAGGTTTATTGTCAAAATGATAGATGAGATGAATCAAGAAACTCACTGTTTTTTGCTAGACATAGTTTCTCAACACAGTAACGCAGATGGATCTCTTCCCAAGCTCAATTTCCCATTCACCTACATATTGAAATATTAGCAATTTATTATTTCAAATACTATCAGGACATTTAATGATCTATACATCAAGACTAACTTTACATTTTTTATTAATAACACTGAATATTTCATAGAGCACTTTGCAGCCCCAAAGTGATGTTCTTTGATTACCTATTCAGTCACTAAACTTCATCATTTGAAATGCACAACAAGAGTTAACATACCTGGTTATAGCAGGTATGCAAGCTAGTGTATTTTTTTCCTAAGATCTTAGATTATTGAGAGAAGAAAAAAAATACGATTCCATTTTGAGATTATTTGCTTCAAGCAGAATTGTTTTAGTCATGGGATCAATACTTTTATAGTGTGTAGCTGCTGAGAAATGGATCGTGTGTTTGAAAGTTAATCAATCAATTAACTGCAGAATTAATGAATATTTCCTCTGTGCTTGTTAAATGATGGATATACTATAAGCAACAGAAACCCTGCCATGAGATGTTGTTAAAATTTGCCAACAGTAATTTTCTGTTTAAGATGTTGTCATTTAAGCCATTATATGGCTGTAGTAAAACTACATTACCAGGGTTTTAACAGATACAGAAGCTGTTTCATGATGCTTTCTATTAACAACTGAATAATGCTATTAAGTCATTAAGAAAATAACATTTTTAGAAGGATTGTGTTTCTTTGTAAGGTCATTAAGGAAGACCAAATAAAGGAATGTACTTGTGTAAAAATTGTGTCTTCATTCTTATTTTAACTGTTGTAATTATTTTTTCCTGTTGGAAATAATGCCATATTCAAGGTTTTCACTAATGTCCCCAGAGGTGCAGTTTTAGATAATGCTGACTTGCGTTTATTTATGCTATAGAGCCCTGGAAACAAACTATTCATATCTCTGGACCAAACTCCAGGTCCAGCTACTAGGACATCCTCTTTCCATCAGAACTCAATGCCAAATGCCCACTAGGATTGTGGGATCAACACTGTAGGAAAAACAAAGAAGTCCTTTTTTTATTTGAGTTGGGAATACAGAGCAGAGCAAAGGAGAAGCTGTAGCTGGGTAAGGCTGCCAAATCACCTTGATTAAAAGGGGAAGCGTTATTCTTGATTTCATAGTATGAAACTACATTTCATAGAAAGAGTGCCAGTAGCACAATCCCTTTCCAGGCTTTCCTTTAAGAGCCTGACACACTTCCTTGTTGAGAAAATGGAAGAGAGCTCAGGTTTTCCTACTCTGGGTAAATAGCCTGGTCAGCAGGTTTCTGATGTTGGAAACAAACGAACCAAAGAGACAATCCTACTGCGTTCTTTTGTCTGCATAGAATCATAGAATCATAAAATGGTTAGGGTTGGAATGGACCTCTGGAGGTCATCTAGTCCAACCCCCCTGCAGTGGGCAGGCACATCCCCAACTAGATCAGGTTGCCCAGAGCCCTGTCAAGCCTCACCTTGAATGCCTCCAGGGATGGGGCCTCAACCACCTCCCTGGGCAACCTGTTCCAGCATTGCTGGCTGTCGCTGGCAGATGTGCTCAGGACAGCTGAAGCATACCCACCAGCCTGTCCCTTGGGAGTCCTTGGACATCTCTGCTGAGTGTGTAGAGTATGATCAGGTATGAAATGCTTTTCAGCTTAATTCATGCATCTCAGGTACCACCAACTTTTCATCTTTCTTAACGTATCAATAAGTTAGCTTAGTGTTGCATTGGCATGGGCTTTCTTTTATCTTTAATCACAATAAGCCAAAGGTTCATCTAAAAGCGCTTATTATACTTTCCACATATAGCCAGAGCTTGCTGTGGCATTAATGGGAGCTATATATGAAAGTAGAGAAAAAGGGAAAAAGCCCTGAATAATTTATAAAGGTGAGCTACAAATAAGTGACTAAAGTACTAGAATAATAAAATTGCTTGAGAGCTGGTAATGAAATATGCAGCCCTTCACCTCTGATGTCTGCCCATGTCTCCTACCTGGCTAATATATTTCTGTAATCCCTTTAGAATATACTATCCAAATTCATTATCACGTATTTCTGTAAAAGGCTATTTAAACAACAAAAAAAGTCCTTTTACTTACTATAAAAAAAAAGTCAGTGGCCTATTCAGAAAGCATAAATTGTTAGAATACTTGTTAACATCCTTGTTTCGTGTCTTCAGTTAACTTCAGAAATGAAAGCCCAAGATTATCCTATAAACAGAAAATGTCTATAATCCGCCAGGGTATAATGAAGCAAATGATTCTTTCTGAAACACCTCCCCTGCTTGTCAGCCCCTGGGCACTTCAGCAAAGCACTCTGAGTCATTCTTCTAAAGAGGTGGTGTGACAGAAGAAATGAGCCACAGGTTGGAGATCCTCAGGCAAACCTAGCCCAGTGCATATGGTGCATCATTACCAGTCTGATTTTAATGAAGTTTTAGAGCCTTAAATTTCACATCACAGTTGGTGCTCATATGCATTTTACTGTTATTGCCTTTCATTTGCCAAGTAAAGATAATTGATGATCTTTACTTAGAGAATTTGTAGATTTTGGAGCTGTCTACTTTTAACAGTGATTTCTGCATTTTTTCCTTTGTGTGTGTGCATGCTTTCCTTTATGCAATTTTTATTGGGTCTAATTATTTTTTTAGTGTTTTTAAAATAGAATCAGCAAAAGATGAGCTTCTTTATCTTTATGCAACTGAGCAAAATTTCATTAACATCTCCACTGACATGAATTAAATTATGTGCAAGGAGAGGTTATACTAACCTTGAATAAGAATGGAAGAATATGATCTTTACTGAGTATGCCTTCTACAAATTAACACAAAATCTAATCTGTCATGCTATCACTTAGCTAAAAGATTACACTAAAGGAAATGGAGGAGTTCTTGGTTTCTATTTAATGCTTTTTTTATAAGGAAAATCATGGAAGATATAGACAAATAATGAAATGAGCAAGAGAGAAAGAATCACAGTTTAACAGAAATAAACAGAACAGGAAGCTAAAACTTTGAAAGAAATGAGAAAAGCAGTTAAGGAAAAGGAACAAATAAAACAGTAAAGCTTCAACCATTCATGATCAATCTCCTCTAGAGAAAGACATATTAAAATGACCCCTCATGTACTGCATCACATCACATCCATCTCTCACTTGATTTTTCTGCATCATCTTCAATGTCTCATTCAGAAGCCTCCTGAGGCTTTGGTTCTTCTCAGGTTCAAGATGACAGTCATTGCTGGTCTACAGTTCTCTCTTTCTTTTACAATAGCAGTATTTGTGAGAATGCAGCTAACAGCTAAAAATTCTGAATTAGTACTGTCACTTTACCTGCTTCAAACATGCTCTGTCCTGAATCAACCAGTTCTAGGTTCCATGCTCCATGAAACATATATATAGGTTAGGAGAAATACATAGTATCACATACTGTGATACTGTGCTCTTGTTAAATAACAGAAGCCTGAGATCAGTTTTGAGCCTCTCACTATAAGAAAGACACTGAGCTGCTAAAGCATGTCCAGAGAAGTGCAATGAAGCTGGTGAAGGGTCTAGAGCACAAGTGTTCTTCTGAGAAGCAGCCGAGGGAACTGGGGTTGATTAGCCTGGAGAAGCGGAGGCTCAGGAAAGACCTTCTGGTTCTCTGTACAACTACCTCAGAGGAGGTTGTAACGAAGGAGATCTCAGTTTGTACTCCCAAGTAACAAATGATAGGACAAGAGGAAGCAGCCTCAAGTTACACCAGGGCAGGTTTAGATTGGATATTGGGAAAAAAGTCTTCACCAGAAGTGTTGTCAAGCATTGGCACGAGTCGGTCAGGGTAGAGTAATTATCCCTGGAAGTATTTAAAGGATGTGTGGATGGGGCACTTAGTGACATGGTTTAGTGGTGGACTTGGCAGTGTTAGACTGGACTCAATCTTAAAGGTCTTTTCCAATCTAAGCGATTCTATGTCCAGAGAGGATCCAAACAGAGCCTGGAGCCACCCAATGTAACTCTTAGGGCAGTCACAGCTGTAACTCTCCTGCTTTCAGCAGGATGTTGAGCCAGCTGACCTCTAGAGGAGACTCTGTCTATAGATACCATATTTATTCAAATATTGAGTCTTCCATATTTAAAAAGAAAACAATTTGTCTAGAAATATAAATCCATCAGTTAGCTGAATTGGCTGTGCAGGCAGGCACTCCTCAAACCCCAAACCCACCCTGGAGAGACTAGTTCTCCTTACAGAGGGCACCAGGCTGACAGCAGTGGCAGCTCTGGCCTGTGAACACATGGTAACAGCATGAGATCACTAGACATGTGCTCTGGGTGACATTTTTAACCCTGATCCTCAGAGAGAAGGAGAGTGCACTGACCCACTTCCCAATTATCCCTCAGTCTCTGGCTGTGACTTTTTTTGAGAATGACTCATGGAGCTGCAGAGAAAATATTTGCTGAGCAGCCTGCCAGCAGAGGATGAGGTGGACAGAAAGGAGAAAACCATGTTAAATACACATCAACATGATTGAATTCCATTTGCTTAATTATCCTGCACCTCTATGCTCGGTGCAGGTATTTTTTTCTTTAAAGATAACATTAACTGCAGAAAACCCAGAGTAAAAACTGTCAGTGTTTGAAAGTGTCTTTAAATAGCATAAACATAGAACGACAATATTTCAAATCAGTTAAAAGAGAGGACAAAGTAAATCCCAGGAAGATAATCCCTCATGGCTTTCACCTGTGGCTAACAGCTGATGGACAACTAGCCAGAGGCTGGCTGCAATCAGGTATAAAAGAATCAGGTCTGCAAAAAGGTATCAAATAAGATAGTAACTCCCACCTGAAGTGTATGTGGTGGACTATTTGTGTTCTAGACTGACTCTTCAAGGGGAGCCTTCTGGTGTGGTGTTAGCATAGAAGATCTGAGGTTCACTGCACAGAAGAATTCATATTCTTCTTTTCAAGGTAAATTCTTCCAATTCCTGGAATGCAGCTAGCAGAAAACCAGGGAGGAGTCAGGACTTCTTTTATGCGTGGTTACAATTTTCCTTTATTCTTAAGGAATCTAAGTACAGGAGAACATTCTGGGGCAATTGTTTCCCCTTCTGTCTTTGGGGGTGGTTTCTGTAAAATGCAGATGTTTTTCAGACCAGAATCTCATTGACAGAATTACTGAGCATGTGGGGGAAGGTCACTCTTTTACCCCTTGCTTTGTGGCAGTAGGATAGCCCTGTGTTGTTAGCAGAGTTTCCCAACATTTACATAAGGGAATGGTGTCCCACGTAGAATTTACCTTAGAGACTCCTGAGTTTGCATATTCACATGGCAAAGGGCAGCACTGAAAGAAAATATTTGCCTGCATCCTGGAAGCAGGATTAACTGCATCAATTTGATTCTGTTTCCAGGTTAATTTACCCTTGTGTCTCAGCAGAGATAATTATCTGGGGCTTGACACTAGGATGGCTGTATTGCTTCCAATTTCTGAGCTAAATATTCCTGAGCTGCTTCAGGAAACTTTCTACAGTTTGCATCTGGGGCCTCCTGTCTGAGAGAGGCAAGAGGGATTGCTGTTGTCTAATGGCCCTGTGGAAGGCTTGGTTTCTTCCCTTGTGTTCTTTTAATCTTCTTTTCCTTTGTGGATAATTAAACATAGAGGTAATCCAAATGGCAGGTCAGCATCTGGTCCTCTATCCAGGCTGTAGGGCATTACTGGGAGGTAAAAAACTCTGCAAAACTCTGTGTTTTGTGAGGTTTTTAGAGTATTAAACTCTCCTTATCAGTAATTCTGAAATCTGAAACTAATAGTTCAGAAACTGGCATTAAAATGTACCTTACTTAATAAACCTACAGCCATTACCAAGGGCTACATTACAGGATTCTTTACAAAATACCTGTTCAGTTGGAGAGCTTGGGGTTTACTTCAGGTCTGTGATGTGTTTGATACCAGAGTTTTTTAATAAGCCCAGAAATCCCTGATTGGTGCTCTTATGTGTTCTCAAGCCAGGGAATCAGACCTCCCTTCCCATGGATAGGTGTGTGAATTTTTAATTTAAATTTCCTGTCTCCCTGGAGGAATTTGAAACGTTGGTAAATCTGGTTTGAAATCTGGTTTGGTGTGGTGAAGGGGAAATATCTGACTTGGCAGTAACATTTCTTTAATGTGTATAAACTTGATAGATTAGACATGGTCCTTGGCACTGAGTAATGACAGAGAGCTCCTTGATGGTGGTGGTTTACTGTCTCCCACTTGCAGTACAGGGTATTTCCTGTGTGACCTCATCTAGGTGATCCTGCTCTGGCAGGGGGGTTGAGCTAGATGATCTTTCTAGGTCCCTTCCAACCCCTAACATTCTATGATATTTTCTCTTGATCAGCTGAACGTTGGGGTCCCTGGTTTGTGTCAGGCTTTTCTCATGAACTCTATAGACACTACCAAGAAAGACAGGATTTTTTATTTCTCTGTGAAAAGTGTGTTGGACCTCAAACAGATCTTAGAAAGGTCATCTGGAGCAAAACACCAGTGGAGAAATTAATCCATACAGATGCACAGTTCAGTATTAAGTTTGCAGTATTGGACTTTGGAATTAATTTCTAGAAGCTCCCTCAAACTGAAGAAAAAGAAGACTTTATTGGTTACCAGCTCCTGCTGCATTTAACCCACTTTCTTGCTGCAAGGTATCCACCAGTAAGGGAACCACACATGCAAGCAGCTCTGCTGTGAGGTTCTATATGATATTCTTACTGAAAATACTGCAGAAAATGAGTCATGAAAAATATCTTTGAAAGCATTATTTCTTAAAAATAAAACAATCACAAAGATGCTGTCAAACATATTTCAGTAAGCAGTAAATGAACCTTGCTTGCACCATAAATCATTAATGTTTAATCACCAGCCAGTGCCTCAGTAAGCTCAGTGGCTTGGAAACAAAGATACTCCAAGGATAGTGGCAGTAAATCTGGCATGCATGGCTGGCTCCTGTGCTTAATTACTGTTTATGCATTGGCAGCATCCGAGCAGTTGTATGGAATAAGTAGAACGCTCTCACACTCTCCAGATGGTCTGAGATTCAAGGCCTAGGGAGTGTGTTTGAAGATTACAGGCCTGATTTACTAACAATCCGTACCAGCTCCACTGCTGAAAATCATCCTAATAGCATATGTTTCAGCAACTTCATCAATGCAGCAATAAATACACTATTAATGACTATTTAAAAACACATTTTATCTTCTATTTAGCCACTGTTCAGAGGAGATATAAGGATTTTATTGTGGTTTGAGGCAGGCAGCAGATTTCTCTCTCCAGCCTCCAGTAGGTTTGAGAGAAATGTTTTCTTTCACACAGAAAAAAGGAGTGTCAAGAACAGATAATCCAAGCTATCTTTGAGAATGACACCTTAGGTATTAGAATCAGTACAGCCACTTTAGTGTGATGCTCAGTCTTAATCAAGTCACACTGTCAAGGATTTGGGGCAAACTGCATGTCATCAAATTAGGAAGGGAATTGTTAATTGTTTCAGTCTTTACCTCAGCATAACTTAGCTTTGTATTTATATGTATAATTTTCAAGTGGTCAAAAAATTTTGGTTAAGTTTATGAACAACTACTGTCTTACTTATCCCAAAACTGGGTTTGAGCTGAATTTGTGAAATTGAACTAGTTAAATACAATCCTTCAAGCAAAGTAGAAGTTTCCCAGATAGCAATTTGCATTCTTCAGTAAAATACACCTTAATTTGATGAATTCACTTCCATTTGGGGTAAAAAATAGAAAATAAAGTAGAAAATTAACAATTTTTACAAAATCTGTTGCTACATGTTAAAATCCTGAAGCTAGAGAAAGGTAGAGGGAATGGATTCAAGTCTTAAAAGTTAATTGCCTGTGGCCGTTCAGCTAGCTTTTACTTTAGCTGAGAAGTGATCTTCTGTCAGCTGGATTTTCAAAGTTCAGGCATATATACAAATCCTTAAACTGTTGTACCATTCATTTTCTCAGGCACAAATCACCAAATAACAGTACTTATAAGATGCTACTGAAATTAAAGGATCTGCCTAGAGCTTGTCATCTCTTTACATTGTTATTTTACATTTTAATAAGGTGTACTACAAGTCCAGTGTATTCTTGTTTCCTTGTGATGCTGTCCTTTTATAGCCCAGAGAGGCTGATGAGATAGCTGTGTAAAGGTTGTGAAGAAGATGTGAGAGGGAAAATATCTTTTTGGCTTTTCTGAATATATAGAACAGTTTTAGTTAGTAGAAGAATGAAGATATAAACTTGTATCACCATAAAAAAGTATCATGTTTTTATGGTTAATGATGCTATAGTAATATGCTCAAGAAAACAAGTAAATCACACAGCATTCTCCAACTGGCAGCATAATTAAGTAATGACCTACAAATATTGGCATTTGTAAGATGTAAAAGGGCATCTTGCACTGCAAACTGAAGTTGTGCTTTTATTTCCTTTCACTCTTTTCTTCAGATGAAGTTATACAGGGATAGCTTGCAAACAGTTATCTACTGCAAAGGCTATAAATGCTGCAATAACAAAGTTAATAGGATAATTCTATGTTGTCATTCTGAAATACTGATTGAAGCAATTGTTAAATTGAAATGGTTATGCCTGTTTATAAGGCATGAATTTGAAGACAATTCTACATAAACACATTAAGAACCGTATTTCAGTGGCCTCACAGCCTTCCAAGGAGCTGGCTCCAACTCAGCCTAATGCTTAGCTTGTCACTGCTGCATTCTTGGCCTCCTCTCTCTGGTGGCCAGCAACAGGACCCAGGAGAATGACATGGAGCTGTGCCAGGGGAGGTTCAGGTTAGGTGTTAGGAAAAGGTTCTTCACCCAGAGAGTGATGGAGCACTGGAACAGGCTCCTGGAACAGGATGCAGTCGTGGCACCAACTCTCACTGAATTTCAGAAGCATCTGGACAATGCTCTTAGACACAGGGTGTGACTTTGGGGTTGTCCTGCATGTAGACAAGAGTTGGACTCAGTAATTCTTGTGGGTCCCTTCAGGACATTCTGTGGTTCTGTGATTCTACCTCACAGACTAGATAAACCTCCAGATAACACACCCAGTCTTTTTTTTTTTTATATATTTTTGTTCTCTATTTAGGCAAGAAGGAGCAGTATGAAATTGCTGGGTTTTTTCCATGTGATTAGTTTCACTTATTGAAGTAGTCTCATAGTTGCCTGGGCATCTGTAGGTGACTATGGGCTGTTGTGACCAATGCCACAAACTGATAGTGTGCTTATCAGAAGAATATTGCACACCAATGAGCTCCAGATGGTAGAATAATCTCAGATTTCATTGCTGCTTGCTGCTGTAACATCCACCACCCCATTCAGAGATTAAAACACCACCAAAGACAACATTAGACAAGTGCAAAAGAAAACAGCACTTACTCCAAAAAGGCAACAGACAAATGAGGAAATAAAAGTAACTGCAAGACAGTTTGAGGCAGAAAAACAGTAAGAGATTTCAGCATAACAATGTCAGACAGACCTGTTGCTGCTGTATCACACATTTCATGCCAAAAATGAAAAGGCTTTGATTTGACTCCTAGCTGGAGGGCTGTAAAAGCACTGTCCACTAACAATCTCAATTCTGAACCAGTTACCCAATTAGAAATACCTCTTCATAACTGGGGATCTGGAATTGAAACAGAATGACCAATAGCTAGCATCAATGCAACCTATTTCTTACCTTTCAGTCTGGAACTCTCAGTGATTATAAAATGCACTTAGTGTAGTTACACTAAACATGTTTTTTCTTTGTGATGTTGTCATAGAGATGTCAGACAATACTATTACTTTGTAATCTGAGACTGAAATTGTTTAAAAAAAAATTACTTTATATGAAAAATTTAATTTGATATTCTAGCTATTTACAGTGAGATAATTCTAAGAATTTCACAACCAACCATAGTTTTGTTGTTTTATATTGGATGGGGCTCACTTTCACAATCCAAAAACCTACTGTGCAAGGTTATCAATTGATTTGTAATGATTACTTAGGGCTGCTGCTGGCTTGTAAATAATAAGCAATGCAATTAATGAACTTCAGTCCTGAAGACAAGTAGGAAACATTTTCTGCTGTCACATAGAAAAATATCCTAATGGTTTCCACTACACTGATAATTAATAAGGAAAGAAGCATACACTAAATCATGAAAGGAGAAAATCAAGGGATCAGAAGTCTGCAAGCAAGCATGATTCTCCAAGGAAATTAATAGATATTTATAAGAAGATTTTACTTTGGGTATGGAATGCTTTCCTTGCTAGATAAAAGTAAATAACCAAACATGTTCAAAGCATTTTTTTATTAAGCTGTGAGATTAAAAAACATTTTAACAGTTCAAAGTTTCCTAACGACTAATACATACTTCTAGAACAAGGGCAACTACAAAGTTACTAAAAGCTATTATCAACAGATATGGCAAATCTGTTGTTGAGAGAGTGCAGGCACTCCATAAAAATCATGCTAGTGTAGGGTTCTGCCTGCATAAAATTGAACAGGAATCCAAAACACAACACTATATGCTAGCTGCTAAGAAGAGAAATTAGCTCTGTCCTAGGCAAAGTCTGGACAAGGATTTAATTCATGCAGTGTTATTTCAATCTCTGCAAATGCCACTGCACTGGAACTAATAAATAAGTAGTTAGGAAGGAAAAATGCAAGAGAGCATGACAATACATTTCAGGTTGTTAATCAGTGAATAGCCCTTAGGTGGGCTGCCATCTCACCCCTTTATATACTTTCCTGTATGAGGGGTCTTCAAAGTCCTATATGCTTGAAAGGTAAACTCGTATTCTAAAAAAGGTTCTGATATTCCTGAACTTCCTGTGGATGTTGGCAAAAAGTCTAGTTAAACCTTGAGAATCTCCTCATTTGGAATGTCATCTGCTGGGGAGATGCAGAACCCCACTGAGACAGAGACATCTCATTTTCTACTCATGCTCAGGCCATTAAATCTGTTCCCAGTTTCATTCCAGTCAGAGGCAGGATCAGCAATACATTCATTTCCCACGCAAATTATCATTTACAAAAGTCTCAATACTTACCTCTTGCAAATAAACTTAGCTACCAAAAATCAGGGAAGAGGTGAGCAACCCTGAACAGCCAAACAGAGCACAACTGCTCTTGGCTTGGATGGGCATATGCTTCGCTGGGTTAAAAACTGGATAGATGGCTGAGTCCAAAGAGTTGTGGTTAATGGAGTTAAATCCAGTTGGCCGCCAGTCATGAGTGGGGTCCCACAAGGCTCAGTACTGGGGCCATTCCTGTTTAACATCTTCATCAATGATTTGGACCAGGGGATGGAGTGCACCCTTAGTAAGTTTGCAGATGGTATCAAGCTGGGTGGCAGTGTTGATCTGCCTAAGGGTAGGGAGGCTCTGCAGAGAGATCTAGACAGGCTGGATTGCTGGGCCAAGGCCAATGCCATGAAATTCAGTAAGGCCAATTTCCAGGTGCTGCACTTTGGCCACAACAACCCCCAGCAGTGCTACAGGCTTGGGGAGGAGTGGCTGGAGAGCTGCCAGGCAGGGAGGGACCTAGAGGTGTTGATTGACAGCTGGCTGAACATGAGCCAGCAGTGTGCCCAGGTGGCCAAGAAAGCCAATGGGATCCTGGCCTATATCAGGAACAGTGTTGTCAGCAGGAGCAGGGAGGTGATCATGTCCCTTTACGCAGTTTTGGTGAGGCCTCAGCTTGAGTACTGTATCCAGTTTTGGGCCCTCCACTACAAGAGGGACATCGAGGTGCTGGAGAGGGGACAGAGGCTACCAAGTTGCTAAAGGGCTTAGAATATAAGCCTGATGAGGAAAGACTGAGGGATCTGGGCCTGTTTAGCCTGGAAAAGAGGAGATTGAGGGGAAACATCATTGCTTTCTATAACTACCTGAAGGGAGGTTGTAGAGAGGCTGGGATTGGTCTGCTCTCCCTGGTGGAGAGTGACAGGATGAGGGGAAATGGAAGTAAATTGTGCCAGGGGAGGTTCAGGTTAGATATTAGGAAGAATCTCTTTACTGAAAGGGTTGTCAGCCATTGGCACAGGCTGCCCAGGGAGGTGGCTGAGTCACCATCCCTGGAGGTGTTTAAGAGACGGGTGGATGTTGCACTGGGGGGCTTTGTTTAGCGGGTTGATAGGGCTAGGACAAAGGCTGGACTTGATGATCTTCAGGTTTTCTTCTAGCTGTAACTGTTCTATGATTCTAACCAAGTAAATTTTGTGTCAGACTGCAATGTATAATTTCATTGTAAATGGAGGCATGCTAGGCCTTTTTTGGCTTAATTGTATTCAATTGCTGAGTTATAGATCTATTTTTAATAATATCTTTGTTTATATTTTTATGGCATAAAATAATTTTTGGTGGAGATGTAGCTGAATTCTCCCCAGGCTTGTGAGTAGTCTGAGCCCTCTCAATCTGAGTGTTTCTGGTGAATTGTGTATTTTTTAACACAGTCCTGCCACCTCTAATATCATTTGTCCTATTTCCTGGCTAGTTAAACCTGAGACACCAAGGGAAGTAACTCACTCTGGATGAGTCTATGTTTGCTAGCAGACCTGGGAAAACAGGAAAATCTCCTGGGGTTTCGTTATGAGTCCTGGCAATGCCCTGCAAGCACACTGCAGATCAGAGCCATGTGGCTTACCAACACTAAGCAGATAAATAAATTAAATCCATTCAGATATTGTGAGTAATCTCCCTCTGGTCTCTGACAGAAATCTTGACAATATCCTCAAGTTAAAATATGAGGTTAGCTCTGGTTCCTGGCTTTTGGTTCACGTATTAACAACCCTAAGGTTTCCTCTTTAAAAGAAGGAAAAATTAACTTCCACATAACTAGAAGCTAGTTTGGAGGAAATAAAGCTTGTTTTGCTTCGAGTCCTCTGCAAGGGCCTATTTCCTTGTTTTTGTTTCATTTGATTAGTTCATTTGCTGTTGATTTGTACATAATATTCAAAAGCTCTTATCTCGAGCTCTAGGCATCTTTGCCCTGTAGTTAACAAGCAATCATGTATTAATTATAAAACCAACAATTTAATTTTAACTCCCACAACAAAAGATAATCAAACAAGAAAATTAATTTAGCTTTTCTCATCCTATAAGGATAATTCCTTCTCACATACTTCCCAAAGATCCAGAGAAGAAAAAGTTAATGTGCAACAGATTTCCCTTCAAGTTAAGGAGCAGGTTCAGCACAGATCAGGGGACTACACATGGACTACCAAACTTCAGTAAATTAAGAGACATCTATTCTGGGCACTTGATTCATTTTGAAAGACAGTCAGAGTCCTAGAGTCTGACCCTACACTGGTCCAGAAATGAGCAGAGTTAGAAGTGTTGTGGATTAATCTCAAGCAGCATGTTCTTATCTCTTCCAGGCATCATAAAAAGATGAAACAGGGAAGAAGAATAAAACTTCAGGATAGATGGATGTCTGGCAAAGGAGGCAGTGAAAGACCTAGAGGCTTCACCATTCACCAATGAAGAAGTCCAGTGCCTACACCCAGCTTTTAATGAAGGGAGCGAGAGGTAAGAATATATTTACGGCTCATAATGCCAGAGAACATTCAGCTACTCCTGGATTTCTTGGGATGTGATCAGGTAGTTTCTGTAACAAAAATAACTACCAAACCTCTCCACGTAAGCAGTTTCATAAGACTCGGGTTGAGGCATTCTGTAAACGTCCACCACACTTACTGCCACTCCAGCCAACCCCTGGGTCAACTGAAGTGTGTTTGAGACAGTTCTTGCCAAAAATCCATGGTACAGTCTGAGATCCTAAGAATGCACTACAAGGGGGGCTGAATAACACTCTAAGGATGCTAAGTCATTTCAAAGCAAACACCAGGATGTGCTGCTTTGTGCAAAGATAACTGAGCTGTGAAACATTTTGTGGAAGGATGTTAAAAGCTGGCATCAGCTCAAGGCAAGGCCTGACTTGTTCACGGAGGGCTACTAAAGAGAAGGAAAGTGTATTCAGCTCTGGAGGTTCTTGAGATGAAAGTGTTTGGGAGTTAGAAGGGTGCTGTAAGAGAAAGTATCATATATTCTTGTCCAGGTCTTATGTTCGTATGCTCTTACAATTACACTTGTTTTTGACCACTTTCTAAAATAAGGTGAAGCTAGATAGGGCTTTGATCTGTTGCAGCATGGCCATTCCAAATTTTTTGTACTTATATTCCAGTGTAGGAATTAAGGGAAACAGGAAAATTTCAGACCAACAAAGTATAACTGAAAAGAAGAGGAAAATTCTGTCAGATGAGTGAAATGTGAAATAATCACAGCAAAGCCATTGTGTATATGGAGTTGTATTCTCCACCTGAAAACACTGGAATGAGCGTTTGGTGCTTTGATCTAGACTTACTTCCTACCAAAGTTACTTCAGAATTCTCTACTTGATTTGTTATTGTTTTCTTAATTTCTACCCACAAAACAATACAGATGGGTACACAAGTTGTGGCTTGGGAATTTTTCTTCACTGTAAGTAGATAATTTTAAAATAAATACCATGCAATGGCCCAAATGTCTTTGCAAACCAGGAGCTCTCTGTAAGATTCCAGAATCTCCTTTATGCTCCCCTCGCACTCTGCAATAAATAAATAAATCATAAACGCTATGGTAGGTAAAAAGCCAGGAAGGCAGATCTGGGGAAGAGATTTCTCCAGATTTATAGACAGAGGAGGATTTTACCAAATATTATTCTCTCAGAACTTTTTGAAAATTTCAACTGTTACTCTTTGCATTTGTGAAACAAGATCATTAACAAGTTCGCAAAACACAGCTGGCATACCTGGAAAGAGCAATTGTTTTCTTGGTTCTCTGTAAGTGAGCTGGGGGATATTTCTCCTAAGATTCCTTGCTTCACTGGGCATCTTGAAATTAATTTTCAGCTTTTCTCTCTCACATCTCTTGATTATATAACATCTGTTTAACGTGGACTTTTTATATCAAATTAATTTCAATGTTTATTTTGCATTTGTAATCACCATTTGTTAAAAATGCATCCTTGCACTTACATCTTTAATCTCTGATTTTTGTGCAGTTCCTCCCTTTTACTTGATTTTTTTAATCTAATGAGGTTAACAGCTATTGCAAAAATTGCTTGGAAAAAAACTGCTGTCAGGGAGGTCAAGATAGATTCCATTCCTTAATCCCACTTAAATTCACATTACATTCCTCCTTTTCCTATGTTCTGTGTTTCATGGATCTGAATAAATAAACAGTAACACTGTTCTGCTGGCTTGTAGCTGCACTGGCCCAGCTGGTGCCCACTTCCAAAATGAGCAAGTTGAAATATTGCTGCCAGTACCTGAGATGACTTTGTGCCCTAAAGGTTCCCACACTGCTTGTCTTCAAGGCCAAATGAAGAACAAGAGGGATTCATAAGCATTTTTATTGTTAGCAGTTCTGGATGGTTTTGTTTGAACAACTTTGTACAATTTCATCAGATAACATGGAATTATATCAGTATTTCTCTGGTTGGTGAGGGCTCAGTGAATCATTGGGAGCTGTGGGTGAGGATGCAGGTCTTTTTAGCTCTCTGCAGTGCTAGTCCCAGGACTTTTGATCCCCTGGCTAAATTGCAGCACAAGACAGAGTGGGGCTTTCCTCTTCCCACCACCCCCCACTGCATCTCCTCTTCCATTCTTCCCATAGGAATACACTAGGACATCATGTTTTGACTGTCTCACTCCAAGTGCTGGGCAGATGTGGTTGGGGAGATTGTGTTGCTTGGGGGCACTGAATAATGAATAATGAATGGCTGAAGGGGAGGACTTGTGCCACACAGCTGTTGAAAATGGAAATGGGGGAAGCTGACAGCACAGGAGTCCTCCCACAATCTACTAGGACAGAACAGCATCTACAGCAAGGCTAATGCCACCTGATGTCTTTACTAGTGCTCTGACTTCAAACACCCCCAGGACACATAGGTGAAATTCAGGAATAAAGAGAAAATGACGTAAAATAATTCAGTGCTAAAATAATACAGTTCTTTGTGGGACAGTCTCTTGAGTTTGAGTGTATGAATCATGTTCCTTAATCTCTTTGATTTGTTTGGGTCTTCCAATTGCTGTTTTCATGTCTTCATATACCACAGTGGCACTTCATAAATGCAAAGAATTCATGACAAAATAAAATGAGGCTCTGAAAGTAGAACAAAAGTGATAGGAGTTCCTTAGAAAGTGTTTGATCACTGCCCTTCAGAATTCAGAAGAATTCCACTTTCTTCCTTCAAAATGGCTGGTGATCACCAATCATTTTACTTGCTTACATTACTCTCTCAGGTCAGGATTCCACATGGAATAAAATAAAGTGAAGGATTGAATCTTTTAGTGATACAACAGAAATGAAGTTTCCTTATGGTTATCTGTGTAACACCCACCTTTTTGAATCTTACTTTCTGTCTCACTCTTAACTGTTCAAGTCTATTTACATTTAGAAGATGAGAGGCAATGTGTGAAGATGTGGCAGGAATCGGGTAGTAAAGGCTTGTTCAGAAAAGCCTGACCACTGCTATTTCTCTTGACAGAGATCTCTGCTACTGAAGAGGGACTGGCCAGCTGGAATATTAGTACAGACTTTTTTTTCTGAGCAGAATGCAGTGGCATAAAAAGCAAAAAAAAGTTGTTCAAGTGCTATTCAATAAGTTATTCTTAACCAAAAGGATTTTCCTGTTAACTTCAACTTATTTTTTTATGATATGTTCCTCCTTTCTAGATGTAGCATTGACTTGAGTAAAAAAAACTCTCAAATTCATGACATGTGAAGAGTACTGTGTAACTGTACTGGGCCTTGGGATGTCTTGTATAGAGCTTAAGACCCAAGCAAGGCAGGTGCATGATTAAGCTATTTAGCACCTAATTAACAGCAACTACAAAAAGGGAGAGGCTTGGGTCTCCAATCTCTCTGAAGTTTGAGTGTCTGGGGTGGTGGACTGGGAACTCTCTTGCTGAGGATCAGAAGCTCAACTCTGCTGTTGCAGGACTGTCTGTTCTGCCCTTGTTCTCCATCCCAGAGTTCCTGAATCCAGTCCCTGAGTCTGATTCTCAGCTGCTGGTGAATAATTCTGCTACAGCATCAGTGGTGAGAGTGAGGTAGTTGCCATCAAGGGGGAGGTTGGTATTGGTTTTTGTATATATTTCATTTTCTTATTACTTTCATGAAAGTAGTTTCAGTTTTCCTTTTCAATCCCCAAGTCTCTCTTCCTCTGTTAATTTTTCCTTTTCCTACCTGGAATAGGGGTAAAGGGGATACTGGGTTAGTGGTGGGCCCAGCTCTAACCCTTGACAGTCAATTCATGTTAAGTCTTGTTATAATTGGAAGACTTCAATATCAGATAACAATCACGAAATATTCTTCTTAAACAATTGCAATGTGTAGACAGGGGATGGAAATGCTGTTTTGTTGTGGCAAATGAATATTGTACTTAGAGAGCACAGATTTATTTGTTGCTACAAATTATGTGAATGCTTATATTGTAATTATGATTCTAGAACCATCGATAATTAGTATTTCTAGCAGATTGTAATACTGTTGTTGATAATATCAGCAATTGACAATCTTCAGACTGCTTCATATTTCCCAGATTCTCTCCTTTTCTCTATTTTGTCATTCTCATTCACAAAAATGGACCCACTTCTGTGTTTGTATTATCCTTGTTGTGCTGCAGTGCAACTCCCTATCAGCAAGGATACAAGAATGAATATAACAAGAATATAAACTTCCTTTTTGAACAGGGAAGTAAGAGAGTCTGCAGATGGGAGAGGAATATATGAATAGAAATGCATTTTACTCAAACTTGTAGTCATGTTGTGCAATACAGAGAGGAGAAAAATATTTGGCAATGGTGAGAAAGTTTTATATATATATATAAAACTAGGCTACTTTCTTAATTCCACCTTCCCTTTGTGTAGCTAAAATCTAATCCCAACTGTCATTATTCTGAGTTAATGTTCCACTGTGGTATTGCTCTGGTCTTGGTATTACCAGCTGCACTGCAGGTGACTTTCTTGCTGTGGTAGACGAGTACCTATAACAGGGGTCACTTGCAGTTTCTGCAGATCAGACTGCACCAGGTTCTTACATAAATGATGATTTCATGGACAACTTATTTTTTAAATTGGAGGGGGTGTGTGTGTTGTTTCTTGATTGAAACACCCATTGCAAATGTGCAGATTTCTCCCTTTCTGGGGGAAGGTGGTGTTTGGGCAATGGTTGGTAAGCAGAGTATAGAATGAATTGAGTATCGGTGGTCTTTGCAGCTGTTGCCTATCTAAAGTTGCTGGCAAATTTGAAGAATCTTGATTTTTTTTTCCAAGGTTTGCTTGTGCTGAAGCTACTGCTTTAATCCCAGAGAAAATAATGGGATGGGGATGTCCCTGCTCACTGCAGGGGGGTTGGACTAGATGACCTCCAGAGGTCCATTCCAACCCAAACCATTCTATGATTCTATGGTTTGGGTGGCTTTGTATGTCTTGTCTCCATTTGCTTGTAAAACAGTCTATTCACATCAAACATGGTAACTGCCAGCTACTGGCATCTACCAACAAAGAAACCAGATTTTGGAAGTCTGGGAAGGAAGACTTGAAAGAGATTTGGGTTTAGAAGTGTAAATGAATTCTAGGTCTGTAACTTCTGTTGGAGCATTTGTATCTGCTTGTTTCACCATGACTATGCATTTCAGGCTGGATTGTGCCTTTGGGCATTATCCTGTAATAGAAGTAATTTGTGATGTAAGCCAGAAGCAGGATCATTCCCAAGCAGATTTTTCCAGGCTTTCTCTGTGTTGGCTAGAGGGGAGGGAGTGTGCTGCATGAGTCACTTGCAAGGTGCTCGAAGAGCAGCAGCAGTGCAGAAATTTAGCCAAACACAAACCCTAAAAAAAAATCTTAGTGCAACTGCACTGAGAAAGGGGGGAAAAGGAGAAATTCTCTTTGTACAAAATTTCTAGATGGTTTCACAGGCTCATGATTTACCCCAGAGGAAAACTGGGATGCTGTCCTGGAACATAATAGTTGATAAGTAGGAGATGGAGAAAATAAACTGATTGTGAAAAAGAGCTTGCGTTTATCCAGGATAAACTTGAGAGGAGATGAATTAAATGCTACTCAGCTTGCTGATATCTGTGCTCAAAATTACTGACCCCAACTTACCTGATAGAGCTACAGAGTAAGTCTCCTGTGTAGAAATTCTCTGCTTTTATGCAAGGCAGATGAGGTTAGTCAGATAACTTGTCTTCCCTTTAAAATAACATAATTTTATGGGGTTTTGAGTTTTTAAATTCGATACAATTTTATTTTGAAGTAGTCCTTTGCCTGTATTTTGCCTAAAGGCTGAGAGTGAGTGCATTTCACTCTTACCTGATATTTCCAGTCTTATCCAGGACAACACATTAACAAAACAACATACACAAATCCTCTAGCCTCTAGCCACACTGCTGTGGATGGCAATCATGTCAGATCTCATTAGGTAGCTAAGATTAGCTCTTGCTCATAACTAGAATGCAAGGTCAAAAAAACAAATGGTAGGACAGGTTATTTGATGCAGGTGTACCTGTGTATAGAGATGTGCATTTCCTGCATGCAGTGGAATGCTAATAATATATTTTTTCAGGAAATTCCTATATTATAGTTGTCTTTGCACCCTTCCTGATAGTCTTTGTGCAGAACTATTAGGATAAAGACCAGCTGTGCAGTCACATTTATTTCTCCATCTCTCCTTGCCTTACACAACACTCACACATGGTAATCGGGATGCAAAACAATGCCCTGAAGTGGAGGAAGATACTGTGTGTAGCTCATGTCTCACTCGCATCTCTAAAAACTGACGGAGCTGAAGACAAGAACAACAAGGGTTGCTCTAAGTTTAGGGAGACACATGCCTGGCCAGTAAACAGTACTGGCTCACAGAGGCACATTATGGCTGCTGAACCACTTAAAGTAGACTCTAGGGTATAGAAATTTAGTCAAAACAAAAAACAGATGGATCTAAATGATATCTAGTTCTATATTAATTTAGAAATTTGAGAAGCACCAAATTCTCTCTCTTCCTTTAACAGTTTAACAATGTAAAACCTTGGCCAACTTCAGGTAATTCTTTCATTTAGTATTTACTGATAGTCAGCTAGTTTTCCCTGTCCTGTTGTTATGGTAGATACAAACAAAAAAAACCCCATAACGCACAACCTTATAACCCTATAGTTATACTGGATGGTCTTGAAGGAATTACACACATAAAAATTAGCCATAAAAGCAGGGCCAGGAAGCTGTGTCTGCAAAAAGGACCACTTATTGTTTTATCATTATTGTTATTGTTGATATTTTTGCCTCTGGTGGTGTTTTAGCTGATTTCTGCCAGTGCGTTTGGAGATTCTAGTAACTGTTTGCAACTTGAGCTCAGGCTTGCAGGCTGCTGAGTCATGCTGAAAGGTCTGAGCAAAGCCAGGATGTCAGTGCTGGACTCCAAAGAATTGCTTACTAGCTGCAAGGTGAAACTTCTTTATTTTAGGAAAGTGTAAGTTTGGTGAAAGTGATGAAAAGTGTTTCTCCAACACTAGCATCAGTAGGAAGGGGAAAATATTGCCAAAGCAAGGTGTATGTACAGCAACAGCCCTGCACTGAGAGCAGAGATGTTTAAATACAATCAAGAAAAACGGATTATAGGCAATGAGGAAATCTTAGCATACACTTCTGCTCCTGAGAGAGGAAGGGAGTGGTACTGCAGAGATGCAGGGAAAAGATGTGAGCTATAGGGATTGCATGGTATGACTAACAAGAACAGCAAGCCCAGCATAACCCACAGAGCACTAGCTGTGAGTACAATGTTTTGGGAACCTTAGGAAGCATCTCTGTGCTGTTAGCCAGGGCAGAGAAATGCTGGATTCACGCACTTTCTACCCACAATTCATGGTTACTTTTAAGGATAACTTAGTCATGTTCCAATTGAGCTCAGTTTCTGTCCTGCAGAAGGAAAAATGGAAAGAAAAAAAAATAATTTTTTTTTGTTTTTGTTTGGTTGGTTTTCTGTTTGTTTTATACCTTCTCAGATGTACATTTCTACTCCTGAGAGCCAGACTTAGCAGAGGGAGAATAGCTAGGACTGCCTAGCTAGCAAGCCTAGTGCCAAAACAAAAATCAAGAAAACCTAATGGTTTATATGTGTTTTTAAACTTGTGGCCAGTGTTCTTTTCATACTTCATAAGAGAAGCTGAGAGGAAAGAAGAAAGGGAGCATTTCTTTTCATTTTCTGGAAACGCTGGGTAAGAGATACAGGTCAAGAAAGAAAGAAATGGTCAGGGCAAGGGAGAAAGCTTTGTGTGAGGATGTGAAGAAGGTAGGCTGGTGCCCTCACCAGTCTTCTATACAGCAGGGCATTCTCTGACTGGCCAGAGTCATTTTTACAGAGCAATAACCTGACTGTATCTCCTGCCTCCTGACCTGGATGAAAACAGAGGGAATTTAAAAAGAAAAGGGGGGGGGGGGGGGAGGGAGCAGGGCAGTACTGCCTGGCTTGCTCTCGCCATCCCAGCCCCTGGTTATGCATGCACACTTCTAGTCCTCCATTAATTTATCTCACCCAGATGTCTCTTGCTGCTCTTCTTTCTGATGCTGATGCAGTAATTAAGTTTTGGGGGAGATTGTTAGCTGTGCACACCGCGGGGGTGGCAGGGGGCAGGTACAGTGAAGCACGGGCATGACTTTTGGTGGGCCTGGCAGTGTTGTGTGCAGGTCTTATCACAGCTGGAGCCAGCGCAGAGTTGGCCTCAGCCCCAAGCTGCTGCTCGCTGCGACTGCTCTGCTGCTTCATAAGGAGACAGGCAAGGAGACCTGAGAAGGGAAAATAGCAAAGCTTCTGGAGGGAAACTCTGCAACAGTGGCAGGCAGCCTGCTGTTCCAGTGCGTTTCCTTTCTGTTAAAAGAAAAGGGAGAGAACTGCCATCCGATGTGGATGCTTCAGGGCTCACCCCCAAAGACTTCCAGCTCGATGAAAGGAGGCTGCGTATGGCTGCCTGTGGTGCCCCGTGAGGGTGTCCCCGCGGGGCCACCTCTGCTTTATGACCCTCCCAAAACATTCGTTTTCTTACCACCTGGGCCAGTAACTTTCTTATGGGAAGCAACATCCCTGCCAGTACGAAGGACCGGAGAAGTGAGAAGCCACTAGAGAGGGCAGAGGCCAAAGAAACCCAAGCAAAGAGCTGGGGACTGCCGGTACCTGTCCTTCTCTTCCCCCAGCCGCAGATGGGGGAACCCTCTCCGGAAGAAGGGAGCAGCACTGCTCAGATATGACTGGGTGGCAGAGGGGACTGCAGCCTCAGCCCCAGCGCTCGTCTCGGAGAGCTGCGCAGACAAGCGCAGCGGCAGCCCAAGCCCAGTGGCAAAAGCTCGAGCCGGAGGTGCATGAGGGGTAACCCCTCGGTGCCCTGTCTGCCGAGCTGGAGATGCAGGAGGGGTAACCTCACCGTGCGCACACCGCCGAGCCCTGGGCACGGCACCAGCCGCTACCCCGCTCCGCAGCGCTGGAGGGCAACAGGCGTGAGGGAAGGAAGCAAGAAGGAAGGAAGGAGGAAAGAAGGAGGGAGGGAGGCGGTAACTTCACGCAGCGCCGGCGAGCAAGTTGCGCTGCCGCACAAGACGCGCCCACCCTCCGCGGAGAGAGCCTGCGGGTCCGCCTGCCCAGCGGCACCGGGCGCGGAGCGGAGGGAAGGAGAGAGGCGGCAGCGGGAGCCGGGCTGGGTCCGCGTCCGGGTCCGCCGCTGCGCCCTACCGGCTGCCAGCCCGCTCGCTTCCCGGATCACGTGGCGCTTGCCGGAGGCAGAGACTAGAGAGAAGAGGAGGAAAAAAAAGGGGGAAAAAAATAAAAAAGCATCGCCTCATTCCTCCTTCCACCGCCATACTGTATTTTATAGTAACTCTCATTTTTATTCCTCCCTTTTACTCCCGCTCGGTGAGTACCTTTCCGCTGACATTCTTGTCCTCCTTTTTTTGTCCTGTATTTTTTTCTCTCTCTTCGTTTTGTTTTTCTTTTTGGGGCTTTTTTGTTGTTGGGGTTTTTTCTTCCCTTTTTTTTTTTTCTTTTTGCTTCCTCTGATTATTGTTTAAATGGATTTCATCTTTTGCTGATGACAAGTGGGTTTTTTTGGTTGGTGTTTTTTTCTTCTTTTTTTTTTTTTTTCTCCTAGCATGCAATGGTTACTAAACTGTGAGCAAAAGGTGCTGCTGGGGCCGGGAGTCACTAGGAATGAAAGATGATAATATTTATAATAGAGACTTGCCAGTCCAGCCAGTCCACTAATATTCATTTAGTAGCTATATATCGATATATGCAACTGGTTTTATTGTGGCACGGAAAAGCGATGTGAAATATGATGCTTATTTTTACCAAGATAAGAGAAAAGGCATGTTTCTAACTCTTTTTGCAGAGGATTTTCTCTGGTGATGATATTTCATTTTTATTTTTAGATGTTTTTTAAGGGTTTTGTTTTGTTGTTTTTTTCTGGGTTTTTTTTGTAAAGAGATGGGAATTGCAAATGCATTTCACAGCAGTGTTTACATAGAGTTTGTATTCTTGCAATTCTGGTGGAAGCCACAGAGCAAGATGTTAATGTTATTGTTTTTGTTATTGGTTGGTTTTGGTTTTGTGGGTTTTTTTGACACTCAGTGCAATCAGCAGGTTTTCTTTTTTTTTCTTTTTCAGTTTTTGATGCCTGTTTGTAATGTGAAACTTTTCTTGCAGAGTGTTGCGGTTGCCATTTTTAAATACTTTTTTTCCTCCTTAAAGATAACAAAGCAAAGCAGAAAGGCAAAGATCCTTACTTTTGCACATTTTGCACCTTGACTTTTTTATTCTTTTGGCAGCAGTATTTTATGATGGTTATTATTATCATGATGATAGATATATACATATATACAAATAAATACATTTTCAAACGATGGCAGTGGAAGGAAGGTTTTCCTGGAGAATGAAGTGCAGTTTGGTTTCCTTGTCAACGGAAGATGAAGTGAACAACTGAACATCTCCCCAGTGCAGGTACTTCATCTCCTTGTAGGCGTTTCCACACTGTGTAAATGACATTGTGAGGGGTTTTTTTACGTTATTTTTTGTTTTTAAAGAAATCTCTTTCCAGCCCTAACTAAAGGTTTCTGTGCAGTACACACGAGGACTGAACTAAATATCTCTGCCTCGTGATTGCTTGGATGTGTGCAAAATGACTGAGCTTAGGTTGGTTAAGCTAAGGAGAGGTGGTTTATGTGCTGTGGTGTAGAGAGGGACAGGCAGCTGGGGAAAACAAAAACCCAGATGCCCCCCCCCCCCCCTTAAAAAAAAACCCAAATCTAAACCCCAAACTGAAACTGGATGAAACCTTGAGATCCTCCTTATGAGTACAAATACTTGCACGACTTGAGACAAAACCAAAGCCCCTAGCCTTGTCTTGTGTGTTTGTGTGTGTCTGTTTAAAAATTACCCATTAGAAAACAGCTATGAGAGGAGCAGCAAAGGAGCTCCCTGGGATGCTGGCTCACTGCCACAGGAGGCACATTTGGGAGCCCTAAGGGCAGCAAACCCCTTCTGCCCTACTTCTGCTCTTCCTGTTAAAAAGACGTAAAGAAGGCAGCAGGTTGCCTCTTATGAGCTGAAGCCACTGGGATGGAGATTAATCAGAAGCAGATACTTGCTTGAAGGTGATTGGATTTTGTTGTGGTGATTATGAATGCCCCTGGCTGACAGGGAATGGGAAACTCTTACTTCCCTGACGGTCACTGGGAGTTCAGGATTGGATAAGAAACTGTTACTTTTCTTTGGGAGCGATTAAATGCTTAACAGAGGCTGCCTCTGATGTACAGACAGGGTATTGGTTATGTGAAATGCAATTTGGAAAGATTTTTCCAGATAACAGGCTTTGTTGCTATTTTTATTTTTTTCCCAGAAAGGATGTAGTGCAATATTATGGTAAAGTTGAAGTGCTGATTGCTTGTGTCTGCAGTGTTCTCTGTTGCTTACTTTATGGTGATGGAATTGCTCAATGTATTTTATTTAAACAGGTTTTAGGGATCTATAACTTAACCATAAAGGTATGCTGTGTATTCAGATGTGGAAACTAAAGTAAGTTACATGGAATGTATTTCTTTTCTTGAGAAATAATTCATAGGACTACAAATGCATTTGGAAGTTTGAGGCATCTACACTTATATTTACATTCCTGTAACTTAGCAGCTTCCTTTAAAGTAGAAGGTGTGTGTAAGAAATCTTCAGCATTTTCTCATGCAATTATTGATGTTGAAAAATAAATCAATTCATTTGTCTTTGTGGAAGCATATCTTAGGTATTTACAGTGGCTTTTTCCAGCTTAACTGTAATAAAAATCTTTAGCACCTCTTTATGGATGGCTTCTGCTCTGACATGATGGAATACTTCTGGCAGTGTGCTGGGGTCTATAATCCATGTGTCTAAAAACCACTGTCTGGATATTTGCATGATAGATTATGATGACTTCTCTGAAACAGTTATGATCTGTTGAGTCAATACTCCATGTTTTAAGACTCAGCCTGCTTATTTTTTCAGTATTTAATTTGAGAGCAAGCCATTAAAATACAGGAGTGATTGAAACTTTATCCTCCACCCCTCTGTTAATTTCCATCCCTCCCTATTTTTAAATTAATTTTTTAATTTAAATTTTGTGAAACTGCCAGTAAGCAAATTGTTTTGGGTATTGCTAAAGCACTGAAATCAAGTAACTAGGCTGGCAGTTTCCAGAATGATGTTCCTTTTGTCCTTTCTTTTAATGTCATGGGTGTGTTGTGTGAGTAATTTCGTACAGAGTTGCTGACTGAAGATCTAATCCTGCTCACTTAGTTTTGTCTTGAAATCTGAGAAAGTTTGAGGGATGCCCTCCTTTGAGCACCCAGGTTTGATCCATAAAGCACCTGTTGTCCAGGTAGCATGGTGATCAATATACTGAACATTTCCTTGGCAGCAGCCTGTGTTGGTATGGTTTCATGTGTGTCAAAGAGCCTAGGGACATTAACAGAGGTACAAAGGAGCTAATTTGGAGAGAGGATTCCTTTGCCTCCTGCAGTATGTGGGCACAGCAGAATTTGGGTTGGTGGGACTGATTCCAGCCTGATGTTTCCATAGTTATGCTATGACTAATGCTGTTGAAAGCCTGTTTGGAAAGCCATAGTATAGAAGACAATTGTCCTTTTGTACTTCGGAGATGAATAAGAGTTGCAGCACTGTTTCTACAAGTGATGATATAATTACATTTCTTACATTTAGTATGAGATATGCTTGCAGTTGCACTGCCCTAAGTCCTGAAAGTGGTGAGTGTCCCAGACTTAAATGACATCATCTATTTGTCTTTACATCTGTTTTGGCATTCAGGAAAGCTTAGGAATTTAAGACACTGTTATCAAGGCTTGTAAACTGAAAGCTTTGGAAAGCAATTTTTCTTTTTTTCCTCCCTAACTAATTATTATTAGCAATATTTACTGGCAAATAAAAATGAACAGGTGAACAGAAGTCAGTAATTGTGTGCCCAGAGCTCTAACTCCTAAGCACATTTTGAGCCCCTGTAGTGGCCTGAAATGGCAACAGAAGCATGTCTTCTCCCATTTTTCTATCATAATAGGAGATAGGACTAGAGAGGCCTGTGGAGTCATCAACTTCTTTTTGCTGTGGTGCTAGGCTTATCTTCTTATTGGTTGGGCTAAGCTGGTCTGCTTTGTTCAAACTTTGCAAGCTCCAGTTTAGATCTAGCTGGGGCATCACTCCTGCTGCACCGCTTCGAAGGCTGGGCAGAGCCTCACCATTCAGGCAGTTAGAAACCTCATTCTTCTCTTAAATCTCTTTTCAGACAGTTTACACTCCTTTACTTTTGTGCTAGTGCTGTCCCTAAACAGTGAGGCTTCTTGCTGATGTCTCTGCTCATCTGTAGAGAGTGTACTCTAGAGAACAATCACAACCCCTTTACACAGGTGTCTGCTGGGCTTACTGGGGAGAGATTCCCAAGAGCATGGCCAGCGCTGGGAAGGGATGTTGAGACCAAAGTCATGCTGCAGCAGAAGCAGAGCAGCTGCATTCAAATCCTTTCCTAGCCAAGCTGCTCTGTTCTGCTCTCAGCTGCGAACATGGCAATCCACTTTCTGGCTTTCACTCAGCCCAAATGTTTCCACCTGGAGCTGCCCTTGTGTCCATGCCTTCAGGTGTATCTCACTCTCCCTTCCTCTCTCTAACCCACCTGAGCTTCTCTGGCTAGAACAGCAAAAAGAAGGCTCTATGGAATACCTCCTGCAACACTCTTGGTTTTTAAACTCTCCAGAATCTCCAGTTTCAGTGTTTTGTATCCATACCAGCCAGGGGAAGCTTCATGGGCTTGAGCCAGTGCTGGATCAGGGACTGCCTTCTCTCAGGGGTAAATAAGAAAGCTGCCTAAAATGCTTTTTAAAATAGCTTTTCCTTATGAGTTTCTTCCCTGGTTGCTTGCATTTTAGATCTGTAATGTTCTAAAGCATTATTCTAAAAGCAGTTTATTTCTCCTATACCGTGTACTTTCCCCTGTTTTCTTAATTCCTGGCATTGTGGATTTGGAAAGATAACAAGATAAAAAAGCTTAAGAGTGTTTAAATTGTGGTGTTGTACAGACTGATAGATCTGCCCTCAGATGGAGGTTTTTAACTTCCCTTGGTCTTCTTAGAGGGTAAGGTGCTCTGTCAAACTCTGGAGCTGAATCCTTTGTGTTTTAAGCGCATATGGAATTTCTGAACAGAAGGCTAAAGGTGACTCTTTCCTGAAGAAAAATTGTGTGATCTGTGGCACAGTGTGCATAGTCATCCAGTTTGTATCTCCCTCAAACTCAGAATCAGACTAACCGAAGACAACAAAATGTTACTTTTAAATGGTATGGAGATTGCAGTGTAACATTTTCACCATTGTCAAGGTACCAATATTTTATGATCTTTGAAATATTACCAGAGCAAAGTGGCTTGAAGATCATTGTTTTGCATATACACACATTAGAAGAATTTGTACCTATTTTTTTGTCTTCACTCTTTCCTATTTCAATATAGCACTCTGATCTCTATAATGAAGAGCATTTTATGCTGCAGTTTTGGAAATATTTTCTGAGAAAGTTTATTTTTACACAATGAAGTGTGAGTTTCCATCTCAATGAATCATCTGCTAACAGTTAAAACAAATAAGTAGACCTTCAAATTATTGGGTAAATTTAAAGTTGCTTAGTGTGAATACAATTAATTTGTTTTGGTTTGGTTTTTTCATTGTGGTATTCTGGGATAAAGAGATAGGTAGATGAATATATAGCATCCTATAGATAGGTATTTTCAGAGCCATTTTCAGCATGATAAAGAATTAATAGAAATCTTACATTAATTAGTTGTCCTTTAAGGCTTAACCGCCAGTTTTGTTCAACAATGAACGGTTTAGCTTTCCCCATGTAGTGAGTTCACACACACCAATGTTACTGGCCAAAGCTACAGAGAGTGCGTCTACCCCGCAGCAGCCAGCCCAGGCTCCCCCCATGCTGCTTGGCCTACCAGGAGGTCAGGGCTCAGCCATTCTGCAGTTTCAGGAGCAGAGGTTATTGCTCTGGTGTAATTCTTTCATGGTGATGGTAGTAATTTCTCCTCTGACTTAGCCAGTAGAGGTTGGAAGCAGCAGAGGTGGGTTGCATGTGAGCAGTAACCCACAGGAGTGGGTATGAAGGTGGTGGAATATGAATGACACTCCCTGGGCTTTTTATTTTCCCTTTGCACCCTCATGAGTCTTTCTCCCCAGATACCCAAAGCTCTAATTAAGCTTGGTTTACATCTGTGGCCCTTCCTAAGAGGCCTTCTCCTGTCCTCAGTGGTTGTTGCCTCTGCTGCCCTGCAGTCTCTGAGCAACCAAGTCAAGGTGGAGCACTGAGAACACCTGGGACTGTGCTCCTCTGAGAACTGTTTACTGTCCCTTGGGCAGCCATAACTTGTAAAAGTCAGTACAGGCTGCTATTAGTTAAAGAACAAGAAGCCATAAAGGATACAGTGATCATTACTGGACCTTGATAATTATTCAAAGTGACTTGGTGAAAGTCAAGTCCCAGCCTTCCAGCTCTGCCCCATACCAGCAGCCTTTCTCTCAGCCTGCTCTGTCATCTTGGTTCCTTCAGTCAAGATCCTTCCTTGAGTCAGACATGTGCTTTGTTTTGTGCTCTCTGGCACAAATCAGATACTAAAGAGAATTCTTTACCTAACTGAAGTAAGGCTGAACTTGTTCTGTAGAGACAAATCACACTAGTTCAGTTCATTCAGTAAGTAAAGTGTCTGGTTTTGCTGAGAGCTCTGCATAGAGGCTGAACTGCATCTGTGTCAAACAGATACAAGACACATAGAATCATAGAATCATAGAATGGCCAGGTTGGAAGGGACCTCAAAGATCATCTAGTTCCAACCCCCCCGCCACAAGCAGAGATGCCAAAACACTAGACCATGTTGCCCAGTGCCACATCCAGCCTGGCCTT
>VWZO01012990.1:800448-934046 GCA_013396975.1 Bucco capensis
AGAATTCTTTACCTAACTGAAGTAAGGCTGAACTTGTTCTGTAGAGACAAATCACACTAGTTCAGTTCATTCAGTAAGTAAAGTGTCTGGTTTTGCTGAGAGCTCTGCATAGAGGCTGAACTGCATCTGTGTCAAACAGATACAAGACACATCTTGTTAAATGATTGGGAAGAGGCACTGCAGGTCTCTACCTTGCATGCAGTGTTTTCAGGCTGACTTAACTGGAGTTCCAGTCTCAAAGTGTTATATATGTATGGTGTTGGCAGTGCTGGTCCTCCTTTCCTCTTGGTTGTGTTCTAGTGGAATTCAGAAGGATTAAAGTGTTTGCACTGTCCTAGGCATTCTCTTTATTAAAACAGTAAGTATGAATAAAATGCAAAAAAATTAAAATGTCTGAATGTAACGGACCTAATTTTGTGCACTTTTGTCCCCTGGGTCTGCAGTGGAGGGGTACTGAATGCTAACAGCTCTCCTTGTGGGTGGAGGGAATTACAGTAATTCGCTTTTTACACCTAAACACTGTGCTTTTAGTAACTTCAGCCTCATGCTTCTATGCTTGATTCCTAAGGCAGAGTACTTCCTAGAAAAGAGCAGGAATTCTACCTAGTCACAATATTTCATCAAAAGATCCTTCACTCAGTAAATGTTAGGATAGAAGTTGCATAACAGTTAGAAATGTGCTGTACAAACTGTCGTGCAGTGTCTAGGAAATAGACCCTGGAGGTATAACTAAAACAAAACTTCCTCCTTGGTTACCTACAAAAGGGATTCATTTCACTGTCTTCCCAGAAACAAAAATATCAGTGCTATTATCTCTTTTTTCATCTTGTGTTTGCCACTTATTTTGCAGGGTAAAACCCCACACTTGAGATATTACACAGCAGGTCAGTTTTCTAATGTACTCTCTGCTGTATAAATTCACATCCAGACCTCTTTGTTTTAAACTGCAGAAGGAGGAGATGTAATTATGTTTTTTTGTTTGGTTCTGTGTTTTCTATTGTTTTTTTAGCTTGCATATGTACCTCTGTCCGTTGCAGTGTATCTATATTTCTACCTTTTGGTTTTTGTACTGCCCTTCAACAATGCTTTCTGTGAGCAGTAGTTGCATAAATCAGATCTACAAGGATAAAGCAGTTGCTGCTTTCAGGAAGTTTTTGCCTGCTTTCCCTGTTTCCTTTCTGCACCATAATGTTTCCTGTTCCACTCCTGTGTCTCAGCTTGGAACGCAGGCTTGTCACAAGTATATGAAGGTCTCCTGACCATAGATTGCCAGGATATGGACAAGCACAATTCAGTTTCTCCATGAGAGTAGGACCTAGAAGTCAAACTGCTTTTGATGTGGCTGGGCCTGATTCTGCCAGTTGCTCTGGGTGAGCAGGTAGGTGGTCCAGGCCCTATATGGCAGATCTGTGTGCAGGAACATGCTTGTGAAAAGAGGGATTACAACAAAAAGAATTACAGTTTACTTTGAGGAAATAGGGTGTTTCAGGAATGCCACTGTTGTGTTTTGTGGTTTTTTTTATATTGAAGATTGGAAATTGTGTATGATATTTATCTCATAAATCTCTTGTCTTTCCTAGTCTCAAGTATTTTGAATGGTACAGAGCATAGTGTGATCTATAGAAGAAGCACCTGTGTAACTGCATCCAAGGATACTCCTGCTCTTGTAATTAAGTCTGTAACAACTTTGCTATTGATTTCATGGGGAGCAAGATCAGGCTGCTGTTTGCAATACAGTAGGCTATGTTTCTGATATAAATGTGTATTAACTCAATAGAACAGTCTGGTACCTGTTGAATCAGGCATTACGAAGATGGGATAATAAAAATCTGATTTAATATCAAAAGCACAACATTGTTTTTCCTAGTAAATGAGTTGGTATATATTTTTTTTAGTGTACTAAAAGCAAAGAAGAGCTGATGTGTAGTGGGTCATGCTCAAGGTCCAGCTAGCTCATTATTCTGCTTCTGCTGCTAGAAAAGAATGAGGCTACTTTCTAGCAGAATTCATAGAATACCAGAATAATAATGTAGTAATGTTATATAGTTTATTTATGGTTTATTTTACTGTTCATCAATATTAATGAATTGATGCAGAAATTGATACCTAGTACAGTTAGATACATATCAGGACAGATTACACTATTTTACCAGAGTAAATACAGTATCTGTTAATGATCATATCAGTTAACAACAACTTCATGTTCTGTACAAAAACAAAACCTTAAAATATACTGTAGGAGGTATGCTTAAAGCAGAAACACATTTTTATAAATTAAAAAAAATAAGTATTCATTTGCAATAGATTTGAAAGTTGATATAGGAGTCCATTATTAGATTAGTATTGCAGCTAAAATCAAACTCCTGAAGTAATTTCAAATGAGAGATGTAATTTCCTAAATACTGGCATTTCCTAACTTTATATTCCTTGACTTTGCCAACCTCCCTCACTTTTTCAATATATAGTGGTTTAATTTATATGTGTACAAATCAGTACTTTCTATATTGAGGGGATTACATGTCTAGACATATTTGAAGTTTTATTATGAAATATGTAACAGAGAAAAAGCAGAAAAAGACCTTTATGAAAGTTGCTTTGGAGAATTGCTGTGTGGCTTCTTATTGAAGCCATAAATTTGAAAGTTTCCCATATTTTCTGTTTGCACCATTGTCTGAGGAAGTGAACCAGTAAGACTGCCAGAGAGAAGCATGCTTTAATGAGCAGAGGAGACCACTCAAGACTGGTCCTGTCTGCATCCCAGCAGAACTTCAAGGAGGAAGGACTCTGGGTTCTGTGGGTGCTCAGGATTCTGCAGTAGAGTAGGTATTCAGTAGTAACAATTATTTTCTTCAAAATAAAGCACACAGTGTAACTATTTAAATCCTTTTCAATGTGAAGTCAGCTGTGTGCATACATTACCTCTGTCAACTCATTCAGTTACAACCTCTCAACAGCAGTATATTGAAAATATAATCACTGAGAATGTCCTTATCCATTCAAAAATATTCCTTCTTATTGCTAGCAATTTTTTTCTCATGCTATGTTTTGTATGTAAGCTTTCTGTTATGCTTGAGATATAGTATCGCTGTCCTTGTATCCTTGTCCTCCTATCCTTTTATAAGTCCCCAGATAGTTATTTTGCTTGGAGCTGTTTTTTAATGCTACTTTCTCAACACCCTTTAACAAAGCTCACCCTAAAACAAAACAAAACAAAAACACAAAGGAAAAAGGTAAGGGTCTTTATTAACAGAATAATAATAACATATTTCAGAGCAGTGGAGCAGAAAGAGACATCAAAGCCAAGCTAACAAATAGTGAAATTATCACAGTGAAATCTTCAGATAACTCCTGCAGTCATCTTGTAAGTGAAGTTTTAAAAAGTCATGCAGCTGCTTTGGGTTTTTCAATGAGCTGACTGTTGTGGAAGCACTTATGTTTTAATGGTTGAAAAGAATCTATCAGAAGCTGCTGAAGTTGGTCCTTCATATAGAGGATTTCATTGTACATTGAACTGGAGTAAAGAGCATTTGCCGGAGAATAGGAGACTCATCCAGCAATGCCTCTTTCTTTTACTGCACATATATTCATGTAGTGGGGATGTTCCTATTAGTGTATTTCCTATGATTGTTAGGGCTGATTGATTGCACTTTGAAAATAAACACTGACCTTAGTTACTTTTTGAAATATCATTGGGGTGAAGGTATTTTCTTTACAGAGAGATAAAAACATGAAAATTTTCCTGATGGTGTAAATTGTCCATTATTATGACTCGTTTTTCTTCTGTCTACATGCACTACAGTTAACCTTCTTTGAGCTAATGGAAATAATCCAGTTAATTTCACTGATGGTCTTCAGCGTTTGACCACCGTTGTGAGTATAGTCACCTATTAGGAGACATGTTAAGGAGTCTTCCCTCCTGCGGATATGTAGGAGAATGGTGTAAGAAAAAAATCCATGTGGGAACTGTAGAGGTAGTGGGTAGTGAGAGGAACTTAATATCTAATGGAAGGATGTGTGCACAGCAGAAAGAGAGAGTGCCTTGATCTCTGCCATGGTTCCCCTGTGGTCTTTCCTCCTGAAATCCTTTGGAAGCCTACTTGTATGTGTCCCTCTACAGAGCTACTAACATATCTGAAATCTTTTCACTAACCTTACAAAATAAAATACAAATAATCCTATAAACAAATATTAAAATGCAAGGAGGCTACAAAAGCTCATGGGTTGTTTGTTGGTTGTTTTGTTTTTTTTTTTAAGTAAAGCTAAAATTTTAAAAATACTGGCCATTTTTAGACATAGTGACCAGTATTTGCAGCTGGTATACATTTGTAGGATGTCTCCATTAAATCAATGGAGAATTGATTACTTGGCTCTATGCTTGTAACTTGTTCATAGCAGATGTAATGGGATTTGCTTCCTTTAGTGATAAGTTGTGGAAAATGGAAAGATTAGTTCTATACTGGGAAGATCATTCCAGTCTTGTTGCAGAATGACTAATGGAGCTTTAAAAATGTTGAGGATGTGTACACTGTATGGGGAGGGTGGTGAAAATGGTAATGCATAGAGAACCTGAGCAGAGAAACAATGGGCTTGGGAACCACCTTTCCTGTGAAAGCTGTTTAGCTCTAGAGATTCTCTTTTGCATTCTGAGAGGATTTGGAAGGATGCATTATTCATAGAGAAAGAGCAGTGAGGAATCAGTTGTTTCTAGCAGAGGGGTGGTGGTGGGCACAAGCTGGCATAATTTGAGCTATTCTATGTTACACACTAATGCAGAAAAATCAGACCTGTGCCTTGTGTGGTGTATTGAGTGTAATTCATCAGACATTTGACATGGTCTAAGGTAGACACTGCTTAGCAAAAACTGCATTGACAAATTTTTAGCATTAATTGGGCCCCCTAAAGTCTTAAATGTAAAGGAGAAATGTGCCATCATTCAGTAATGTATCTTTTTTTAGATTGATTGTTAGAGATACATTAGAGCACGTAGTGATGTGAAATCTCAAGGAACAGTAGGTTCCAAAGAGTCATTGGATGTTCAGCTGTCAAAACACCATTTTTATGACTGTGTTGCTTTGGATCGAGGATTACAGTTTGGTTTGGGAAGTGTGCTTTGCAACCACTATGACTGAGAGGGATGAGAAGATCATTCCATACAAGACATGGTATTAATGGAAGGATCAAATCTTATAAGGAAAAAAAAAATTGAGCTTGTTTTCTTTTGAAAGAGAGAAAAACATCCATAGCTGAAATAGTCATTATTGTAACACTTTTTTTCTCTTCTGCGTTTTAGAACCAATATTATTTTTTCATTGGTGTGTGTAATGAGCCATTGTTAATATATGCTATTTAGCTTAAACTCTCTGAAACTTAGCTTTTCAGTATAAAAGAAGGGAGGAAGAGAATTAATATATACATGGGATAGAACCTGGAAATATATTCATGGCACCTGAGCATCAGTTGTCACCTCATGGATAAAGTATAAATCAGGACAGTGTGTGGGTTTAGTTGTGTTGTTGATCCTGTGGTGTTAGCATATCACATAGTCTTTCTGAGCCACCTTCTTCTTGTTATTCAGATTATTTTGCTAATTAGAACCTCATGCACTCCTGTTGATGTAAGGTATCATAATGAAACCTCAAATATAAAAGAGGAGCTGTGCAGCAAAAAATGGTATTAAGATAGATTCCTTACACTTGATTAGGGAATGCCCACACTGCTGGCAGCTCTTCCAAGGCTGAGATGATATTTCAGAGTCCTGGCATGTACCATTAGTAGAGGGGTGAGATAGAATTCTCCCATACTGGTGGAATCCTCAGATGTCTTAAAAGGCAGTTTTTCCTGACCTCTCTGCAGTGCTAGAGAAAGGCAAGGTTCTTGCCAAAATATGGCTGTAATCAGTCTTATCTGGACATTTTTGAGATTGTAAATTCAGCATCTTAAATGGAAAGAATTTGCCTCTGAGTTGATTCAGAAATCAGCTGTGTGCCAAATGCTGCTGTTTATTGAAAAGAGAAGACATTCAGGCTGCTGAATAAATCTAAGTAGTGGATTAAAAAAAACCTATGGGTGACAGAAATGTGGTATAAACATTCCTTGATTTTTTTTTTCTTTCCTTGGTACATTGTTCCTTGATTTTTATTTTTTTTTATTAAATATTGCACAAGAAGTCCTTGTGATGTGGTTCCAGTGACCACTCCTTGGTTGCCTTATCAACGAGAGGACACCTGACAGAGGAGTCTGAGCTTTACGTTTGGTGACTTTATCTGTGAGAGATTCTGTGAACAGTGCTGATTTGCTGAAGTTTTCAGTCTATCTAAAACCTGAACACAAATCCCATTCCTGTTTCCTAAATGCCTTTAGTTTTCACTGAGGACATAGCTAGGTTTGCAACTCAGTTTACATCTGCTGGCTCCCTTGGTCATCCTAATACTTTTGGATTGTGCTGCCTTCGCCTCATGTTTTGCCATTGTTGAAATGGGAATAAACCCCCCAGTCATCAGCATCATTGTTGAGGATTCATGTATTGAGTTATCTATCACGCTGCAAGATTTAAAAGCAAACACTTTAGCAGCTGTGTTTTTGACCACTGTTACTAAATTATCTGCACAATCTGCTCTGGGTATTCTGCTCAGCCAAAGGTCACTGGGAGAAAAGGGATTGGTGGGTGATGTGGAGTAACTGTCTTCACCACTCATTGTTTCCTTTTTGGCAAAGACATTGTAGCCCCTTCAGGATGGGTGGACACATGTTCTGAAAGACAAGGAAAGGAGTTTTTTCTTTAGTAACACATTCACCAGTTGAAACATGGGGGACCTGAGTGGTTTAGATGAATAGGTGGTGGTGGTCTCTGTGAGGGTGATGCTGTACAGGTAATAGTTTTTTTTATTGTTGTGTTAGAATGAGACACAAGAGAGGCTTTGAAATGAATCACAGGTAAGTTCTGCACATGCTAGACCTGTCTGAAATTGCTTCTGATCAGCTAAAAAGGAAAGGCTGTGAAATGATGGAAGCATTGGTCTGATTAGGAAACGGCCACACTGACAGGCAACCAGGATTTTCTTACGCACATATTTAAACAAAAATACTAAACAATACATTTCATTTTGTCACTGGAAATAGTTTGTTAGGGGATGATGACTCATCATTGATCTTTGCTCTCTGCCCATGGATCAGCTCTCTTGGGAGGAAAATATAATCTGTATCTGTCTTATTTCTTTGACAAGCCAAAAAAAAGAAAATCAAGAAAGAGACTTCTGCTTTTGTTTCAGTGATTTAAAGTACATTTTTATTTGAAGAAGCTGTAAATCTAGTCTAGAAAACTGTTTTTGTAAGCTTCAGGACCATGTTTCATTTGGAGTGAATGAATTATTCCTTGCCAACAGACAGCTGTAAATACATGAAAAGCTCAACGTTTTTGAGGCTTGGCTCAAATGCCGTCACAAAATCAATGCTAGAAATCAATGCCCTATATGTGCAGTACTTAATCGTTTAAAAACATTATTTCAGTGAGACATCAAGGACCAGATCCAGAGCAAATGGTTAGAAACAGTTCGGGTTCTACAGAGTTCTTTTGCACTTAGGGATACATTGATCCTGAACTTGAAGGAAGTGATACTGCAATGTCATCCAACCCTCTTTAGGCCCTATACCTTCCCCAGCCTTCACCCATGGGCTTTCTCCAAGCAGTTTCTTGAACAGGCCAAAGTTAGGCCTCCTGAAGGGTTACAATCCTACTTAATATTTGGTGGATGCTTCCCATAATCCTCAACTCTATCTTCTGATAATCACTGGAGTCCTGGCTGTCCCCAGCATTGATGTCCTCCACCAGTCCCTCTTTATATGTCAGTACTAGGTCTAGTAGTTCACCTCTCCTTGTGGGCTCCTCCAGCACTTGAGTCAAAAAGTTGTGATCACTACACTGGAGGAACCTGCTGGACTGTTGGTACCTGGCTGTGTGGCCTCCCCAGCAGATAGCAGGGTAATTCAAGTCTCTTGCGAGAACTAAGGCCTGTGATTGTGAGGTAACTCTCAGCTGTCTGTAGAAGGCCTTGTCCACTTTCCAGTCCTGTTCAGGTGGCCTGCAATAAACAATGTCACACATTTTAGCCTGCCCCTTAATCTTTACTCACAAGCTCTCAGCTCACTCTTCACCTGCCCCCAGGGGAGAGCTCAGTACATCCCAGTTGCTCTCTCTGATGGAGAGTAGTGCCAGCACTAATCCCGGCTGGTGTCTCTCTCCTGAAGAGGACAACAGCCATCCATATTGCTCCATTTCTAAGGTAGGCAACCTGCTTGTTGTAATCTCTCTCACTCTTTTTCTCTGGTTAATAACTAATACTTCCTTTAATTTGCTTCTATCTGTGGCACCTCATTTATTATGAATTGCCCTAGTCAGTATTTAATACCTAGGCCTATTATTGTACAGAATATATTAATTAGGTCCTGCAGGATATCAGACATCATATGTCAAAGCTTAGACTAGGTGACTTTTTGAGGTCTCTTGTAACTGGCTTTCATGATTCTGTAATTAAATTGAGTAATGAATAATACAATGCATTTTCATGTTTATGAAAGAGTATAGGCTGCCCTTGTTAAAATTCAACAGTATATGACCATGTTTGTTTTCTGTTATATATTTGTCTATTCTGTTCATTTTTCACCTCTGTCCTTTTAGAATTGCAGTCTTCTGTAGGAGATTGGAAATGCAGAATGTTATCAATGTTTGTTGTTTCACTTCATAACAGCAACAATACCAACCAATATTACACTCAGGAACCTTAAACAACATTAATTAAACTTTGCCATCTAGAAGATGAGTATTTCTCAGCAAGAAAAAAAACGAGTTTGTGATTAAAAGAGCTGAAACCCTGTTGTCGTGAAGTTCTATGTCCATGGCAATATGTAATCTAATTAATGCCTTTGAACACCATGGCAGTGCCAGGAAATACAAATAAGTAAGTGTATCATGAGCAGGCATTGTGTTGTTAGTTGTATTTAAACTTTGGAGTGTATAGTTTTCTGATCCATTTGAAATAACAGAACTTGGTTCATTAATTATATATTTGGATACATTAAAGGGGAAACATTTTCTTCATGGTTAACTCATGTAAATTGTACAGCCACTGGGAAAAACCCTGAATGTGTAGAGTATACAGGGACCACTTTAAAAACTGGGGGAAAATATGTAGTACAGTGATGAGAAAACCTTTTGCTTTGCACCTGGCATTCATTCACAGCGGCTGTGTAGGACATGATTTGTGTGAAAGGGCATTTGGTTATCTTTGTGCTCCTTAAAGTGCTTCTCCCTGCCAGAGGGCTGCTCAAAAATTCTTTCTGCTGCCAGTAGCCAAGGAGTTATTGCCACATTCAGAGGCTGCCAGGAAGGCTGAGTCCTGTCCTATTTCCCCTGGCCATTCTCTGTACTAGTTGTTGAGGAAGGGAAATGAGGTGGCCTCCCCTCCAGCAAGCTCAGCATCATTGCAGGGTCTGTCCACGCTGTGCTCATCACCCTTAGCATCCTGCTCTCTGCCCTTAGCATGCTGGGAAGCCACTGCAGCACTCCAAATCCTGCCTGTTGGATGGAGGTGAACAGTTACCCACAGCTGTAAAATAAGCCTTGTAGAGACAAGTGTTAAACCTAAGAGGAGGAGTGAAATCCTCATTCTGGAGTAGTTAGAGGCAAGGTTTCCATTAACAACAGAGTCCCCATGATTTTGTCTTGGCTGCATTGCAGTGAACTTCCTGCCTGAAGCTCCTTCTCTTCTAGACAGGCTTAAGCTGGGATCAGTCTATGTAGTGAGAGTTCCACTGGCCAAATCCCTTTTGCTTGTGCAAACCCAAAGTAAACAAGATCTGCAAAAGACCTTTTCACTCTCTCCAACTCCCTGAAAGAAGGTTGGAGTGAGGTGGGAGTCAGTCTTTTTTCTCAAGGAATAAGTGATAGGACAAGAGGAAACACTCAGGTTACTCTTTAGGAGGTTTAGGTTGGATATTAGAAAAAAATTTCTTCCCTGAAAAGGGTTGTCAAGCTCTGGCCTAGGCTGCCCAGGGCAGTGGTGGAGTTGCTGTCCCTGGAGGGGTTTAAAAGATGTGTACATGTAGTATTGAGGGACATGGTTTAGTGGTGGACTTAGTGCTGGATTAACAGTTGGCCTTTATGATCTTAAAGGTCACTTTCAACCAAAACAATTTCATAATTTTTTTTTAATAAAAGACTCTTAGAAGCAGAAGTTTTGGGAATGGCATCATGTCTCAAGATGAATTGCTGTTGCTCTCTCAAAACATGGCTTTGTAAATAGGGAAGATTTTCCACTTCAGCTGTACTGAGCTAATTGGCATTCTCTTTAATGCTGAAAAATACTTAGATTGCCTTGCTCAGATCTGTGTTTTCTGATCATGGCTTTCTAATAACTGGTGCAGTAAATCCAGCATTGCATTTCAGTAGCTGACGAAGACTTGAGTCTCAAGGCTTACTCAAGTGAAACTCCCTTCTGAATTTTCTGAGGCAGTTCCTTCCTGTGGGACTGAGCACAAGTTTTCAATGGAATTCATGGAATACTAGATTCCTCAGGTTTTGTACACATTCATTCTGAAACATTTAAAACTATATTTCCATCTACATGTTTCTATTGCAATCAAATCAAAATAGATATCCAGAAATGCAGATTGCCCAAATTAATGACTATTTTTAGATATTAACATTGATATGGGAGCTAAAATATATATGTTGAGTACAATGCACTGGAAAAATTAGAAAGGAATCATAAAGGGGTAAGGGATCTGCATATGAGGAGATGACAGTAGTACCAAATAGGAATGTGTTGTGCTGCAGGGAATTTACAACTGGAACTTTTATTTGAGATGTAATTGTTAGCAAAAAAAATATTAATTGCTATTGGTAAATGTTGGGAATCTACATGTGAAATTCACTCATGTCAGCTATGCAGAATGGCATCAATAATAGAGAGGAAGAATAATAGGGGGAAGGTGAATAACCTTTAGGATTTGGAGTAATAGAAATGCAGTTCAATATTAAGTGAAGGTCACTTATTAGCATCAGTTTTCAGCTATAAGATCCCTTCCAGTCCTGTATATTTTTGTTCTTATTAATTTGGGATACTCTATAGTTTGTGCTGCCTCTGGCTGTTTTTTAACTATTTTGCAAATCACAATGCTTTAGGCATGCTTTTTGCTTTGTTGTGGTGTTTTTTTAACACAACTGGAACATGGTGAATTTTTTTTTTTTTGCAGTAAGACCCACTTCTGAACAGAATTGCCTTAAACATGAAAAAAACCAGTACTCACTGAATTGTAAATTGCCAAAAGCAAAAATATATCGTGAAAGCTGAAACACCAGCAGCCAACTTAAGAGGAGCTGAGTCTTCTAACACAGATGCTATCTTGTGATGGAAGATAGATTGGCCTGGGAGCCTGAATAAACTTTGTCTCTAATTAGTATGCAAATCTTACCTGCTCCAGGGTTCTTCCTCTTTCAAAAGCTATGATCTATTTAGTGTTTCTGTGTTTTCTGGTTTAATAATCTCATCCGGGAGGTTTCATGTTCATTCCATTTTTTTTTTTCATACCTGCTGTACAGTTTTAGGTCAATACTTTCTTAGAAGTACCACGCTGAGAAGTGAGAGGTTTCAGAAGCTAAAAAATCAAAAGGTAGACATTTAACAATAAAAGTGTTTTTACTTAACATGTTAGGTAAAAATCTATATTGTAACATTTTTATTGTATATGCAAAATATATATAAAAAGTACAAAGAGGACTATAGATGTTGACTCTAAATTAAATTAATCTTGTAAGCATTTGACTTGATTAGCAGAATATTTAGTACCAGAATGTTAAATAAAATCTATAAATGCCTTTAAAGTACAATCTGATGCCATTAAAAATAGTGATGCTGTCAATAGAAGCAGGGTCAGATCTTAGTCAATGTCACTAAAAGAAACCATGTCAGTGTGTTTGAAGTTTTCTACATTTCTGTAAAATCCTGAAAAAAGTTAACTCACTCAACCCTCCTTGCTCCTTCCCCTCCTTTTTTTCTGATACAATTCCCTCTGTGTCAGTATGGAACACAAATGAAGCATTTGAACTGCTGGGCCTGATTCAGGATGTGGATCTCTTGAGGGAGATGTTTACATCACAAGCTTCAGTCAGGCCTTGAAATAATGAAAACAAGAACTCATGAAACCTCTGTCTTATTTTCCAGTTGTGTGCAGGATGCATCCTTGAAAAAGTCACTTAGATGCAGATTCTGAAAGGTTTTCCAGGCTCTAATTAATTCCAAGGATCTTTAAAGGTTTAGGCTTTAATCTTTCTAGCCTTTGATTTCCCTAGCTGCAAGATGGAAATGTTACTATGAACATATCTTTGCAGCCTTTGGAGACTCTTGGATGAAAGGCCCAGTAAATGTATAAACCATTTTTAAAAATATTTTCTGACTGGCCACCAAGGAATTTTGCCTGAGATGTAAGCATTTGGAACTACAGGAGTTTGTGTGTATCAGAATCAAGAAATTTGGTCTACATATTTATGTAATGGTGATGAAATAGAAGCACTAAACATAAATAATGACTGGAGACTTGCCAGTGTGATACCCATCTACAGGAAGGCTCAGAAGGAGGATCCAGGTATAAACCACCCCAAACCTCAATCTTTTTGTGACATTATGAACAGTTTGGTGCTTTTCAGCTTTGTTTCCTCGTTTAGTTCTATATTCCTGTTTTTCAAAATATTTGCATTATGGCAGGCTTTTACACAAACATCTGGTTTGAGCAGTGAGGGTTTAAGGAAATCCAACGGAAGACCAACAAGAAGATTTCTAGTGAAGGTCCAGGAATGCAGTAAAACTCCATATGTGTCATTAGGGGCTAAAGAAAAAGAAGCTGAAGTACAAAGAGCAAGCACTTATTTTTGCTTCGTCCCTGTTTCTTTTTCATTCTAGACCAGCTCATCTGTATGCCACAGAAGTGTAAAACAAAGAAGCATCACTTTCAAATATTCACAAGGGAAGAAATGTTTCCCTTGTGGGGGCTTCTTTTGGGTTTTGTTTTTGGTGTTGCAGTTAGCTGTACAGCTATAATCTCTCCTGCTTTGTAGGGTGTGTGTAATAAATGGGGTTTGAAATTCCTTAAACACTTTAGCTTCGCTTCAGCTATTAATCTCAGCAGCCATTTATTGGTTTGTATGCTACAAAGCAATGGAGATTATCCTTTAATTAATTCCATGGAGGGGTTCAGCTGCCACCATCAACCACAATATGGTTTCATAAATTAATCTTGTAGGAGAAATATAATGCAATTTATTATAACATTTATATTTAAATACAAGTAATATTAGTAGAAATCCTGTGAAACAAAAGGATATATATGTATTTCCCAAATGTGGTAATTAAAAGAACAATTGCGTAGTCCATTTTCATATTTTCAGTTTATTTAACTGTTTTAAGTATATTTCAGAATCCAGCAGAAAATAGAAACGTTTTCTTCACTCTGTGTAGGTAGCTGCTTTAAAAATGATGAAATGGCATCTGACTTCTAGATGCATGAGGAATACATGATTGATCTTTAGAGCCCTGCTTAAGATCTAACCTTCTCACTGATTTGTTTGTGCTGTTGTTACTCAATCAGTTATAATAATGCAGATTTGTACCCGTGAGCATTTTTCTGTTACAAGTATATGGATGGAGAACATCAAATACTGCCTAAAGTGTTGCCAAAATGTTTTGATCTCTGGAAGCTGCAAGTGCTTGGCATGGACACCTTGTCTCTAACAGGGGGCTGATTATGTTAAAAAATATGTTAAGTAGGGTGCTTTCTCTAGCATAATGCTGAGCTGTTCCTTTGAAGAAGGCAACAGCAGTGGCCTGGGTCAAAATTAATTGGTGTGCTAGTAGCATTGGTGTGAGCAGAACAAGTGTGACTGCCAGGATAGTGCTGTGTAAGTTTACTGGCTTTCAGTTGTGTCTAATTTGTAAAAGAGGCAGCAGGAGCAAGCAGAGAGAGATGGTGGCTGGTGGTTCTGTGCTCACCCAGACTAAAGTCAAAAGCTAGGCAGGTCTCGGGAACTCCAGATCAGTTCAAGCTGTCAAAATAAGGTATTGTTATCAGTGCTGCTTTCAGTAGAATTTCTTGCAGATTGGCCACCTTATCTGTGCTGGGAAGTGAAACAGAGTGCATGTTCTTCCTAAAAGTCTTCATGTAGCAATATTAATTGAGTTAATTAATTCAGTAGAATCCTCAAGACAATCTGCAGAAATAGTTTTATTAAACCCCTGAGCATCACAAGATATGGCAAAGCCTCTTTGTGGATCCGATATAAATCCTAGTATTTCAATGATCTGGGCAAAGAAATGTGGAGTTTGAAGTGTGGAAGTTTACTATACTAATTATGACTTTTTTTGGTTATACAAAGCTGAACTGCTGAGTTATTTTTCATCTCAATGGATAGACATTTCTGTGATTTAACTATTTGATAATTTGAGGGATGATTCAAATAGCTAAGTTGTTTTCTGGCAGTGTAGGTCCAGTGTATTATATAGAAAAATGGTAACAACTACTTTAGAACTTGGAAGCTAGACCTGAGGCATTGACTGCGATCATATTTGTTTTGCGGTTTGCAATAGCAGTTATTTTTTGTCTCTCATTGCTTATATATTTCCAGTTGAACTAATGTGGTGAAATGTTGAACCAAAAAAACCCCACTGGACCTACTGATAAATCTGACTCATCAGATTTTTATTGAACCTTTAATGGTAATACGTGGAGCAGGTCAGAAATGTTGCAAGGTTATACAGCTGTGAAGTCGTAATACTATGTGCATGTGTAGTTTACCATCTGCACTGACTAATAGTATAAATTCATCTGATGACTGGATGAGAAGCAAAACTAGTTCATAAGAGAATAAGAGAAATGGAAAGCACAGCTCAAAGCCTCCTCAGTCAAATTGTCCAGGAAGAGACATGATACACTCAATTTATTAATGCTGGGTTTGATACTGTATTTAATTATCTAATAGAAAAAGTTGACAGTTTAATTATAGTGTATAGTTAGTCCTTAGTGAACTTGGGTTTTCTGGATTCTAGCCAGTAAAAATGATTTAATATTTGCTTAATATAGAGAAATTAGTACATCTGAACAAAAGGCTAGTCTTTTAAAAACAAAAGTTAATGCCTTACAGGTAAGGACAGATGGAGAAATCAAAAAGTAAGGTGTAACATCAGTATGGGCAAACTGGACAATAAACTCAAAGCATCCAGTTTTCATAGAGAATGGGGCTAACTGCAGAAAGCTTTGTTTTCACAAAGGTTTGTGTTTTCAAACAGGTTAATAATTGAAGTCCTGTTGAAATCAGTGGTTTCAATAGGTTGATTTTACACAAGCACAAAATCTGACCTAAATAGGAAAACAGGAGAAAAGCATTTCTTCTCCTCTCCTTCAATATCTAATCTTCCCTGAAATGTGCCAGTGTCCTCATGCACAATGAAAGCAGATTCAGAAATAGTGAAAACATCTGAAAAAAACCCAGACTGTTCCAGGGATTTGTAATGATGATTTCTCCTGACTATCCCACTCTTTTGAATAAAATAGAAGACTCTTTCTACCTGGACACAGCAGATTCAGTAGCTCTCTTGAGGTTTAGTCTTTCACAGATAGCAAGAAATCTGAGCTGAGTGAAAACCTGGAGCTATGCAAAATACAAGTTTCTGATGGAATGATGTTGTTCTGTTTTGTGAGCTACACCATTTATCTTTGTTTATCTGTAGGTGATGCTCTCTGTGAGTACTTCTGAGCTAGGCCATGATAAGAGTAACAGCAGATGCAGGAAGTCTGTATGATGTAAATAATAACTCTTGCCTGACAAAGTACTTTTGACATTTTAAGAGGGATACTGTTGAGCAATTTGCTTTGGTTTGTTGCTCTACCATGAAAGAGCTAATTTAGCCCAGTTTAAAGGCAGCTTCCTCATTGGTTTTGACAAAAAACAGTACTTTGTGTGCAGTCTATCTCCACAGCTTTCCCTGGAGCTGCCTTTATTCACCAAACACTAGCCCACTCCTTTGCTGGCATGGCAAAGTTCTGATGGATTTTTTTTGTCCAGCACTGCTATCTCCTGTAGAAACACTCCAAATCCTCTTGTGCAGAGTTAATAAGCCAGAACTATAAAAATCTGCATGTCAAAGACTGGCAATAATAGTGATGATTATATTGGGTTTTTTTCTTGCTGTTGAATTTATCTGCCATGTTTTGGGAGGTTGCTGCAGCAAAGCAAACCTGTGCAGGGTGGTCTAAGGAAGAAAACTAAGGAAGTTCAGGCATCAACTTTTTCAGTTAAGCTGCTGAAGGGAAACTTGACAATGGAGGCACTAGAGGGGGAGCTGACAATGTGAACCATGCTCCAGAATCCCCGAGTGGATTCCCAAGGCCATCCCTGAGATTACCTTTAGAAACGTTATGCCCGTGAATTCTTTCTGGTCCTCCAAAGGATCCCATGTGCCATCCTCAGGGCTCAGCAACGTGGTGTGCTTTTGTTAGGAAGTTGGAGGAACCATCCCATTGCTAGGCACTGATAGTTCAAGCAGGTACAAAGCATTCTCAGCCGTACTGGAGACATGTTAGGAGTTATTTGGTATATGGGGAACTCTATAACCCTCTCTCCATCAGCCACCTGTACTCTGAGAGAATGAATCTGTGGAAGGGCCTGGCATCACGAAGGAGTGGGGAAAATACTGTATACAGAATTTAGCACAGCACAGTGCAGGTCTTACAGCTGGTGGAAATTATAACTACTGGTAATAGTCAATCCCTCAAATAGTGTTTCCTCTTTTGTATGGCTTTCTTCTTTAAATAACCCTTTTAAAACTTTTTTGTTATTTTGAGTGGTGTATTTCCCTTGATTTTCTAAAGAAAAACAGTAATTCTGTCATCTGCCAATATAAGACTTAGCCTGTTTTCATCCTTTGTTCTTCTACTCTGATTATCAAGTTTCATTGATGCTTTGTTAACAAAGCACATTGCTGTTCCCTGAGCCTCCAGTCTTGCTGTCTAATAAGGTCACAAACCTTATATAATAAAAAGAGCGTTAGCTGAGGTGGTTATTTGGAGAGACTTTGCCTCACTGACTTTGCAGTTAAGATAGCCTGAAGCCTCTCCATTAAAATGGATTTTTTACCTCCGTTATTAATGCAGCTTAGTGCCGTATCTTTAATATTTTGTGGGTGTGAAAATGAAATGGGATATGATATTTATATGTATCTTAGCCATTTCAGGTACATTCCTGGAGAAAAAAAAGGATATTTTTATGGGAGTTGCAAAAAACACTGCCCAGACAAATAAAAAGGGATTTTATTTGGTTTTTGTTTCCTTGTTTCTTTGTAAATCTCATTTCCTTGTATTGGATTGCACCTTTGGCTGCTACTGGATGTTCTACTGTTATGTATGATGCTCATTGACAAAAAAAGTTGTTTCAGGTCTTAAACTACCTTTCTGTAATAAATATATGTATGTGAACAGAACTTTGTCTCATTTTCTTCAACCAGGAAATATCTCTTAAAATTAAATTTAGCAACAAGCTTATTAAGCTTTTATTTTCCTTTGAGGATTTTCAACTGTGTTATTTAAAATCTGACATACACTAAAAATATTGACGTTTCCAATTTATTTACAAAAACAATGCATGTGTTACCAACCTCTCCAAACAGATCTGCTGTTTGGGAGACAGCACAGAGGAGAGGTTTTGATCTGTGGTCAGCTCTTGATGGTTGCATGAGTCTCCCAGCAGTTTTAACTAAACTTAATGTGCCTGTGATACAGATGCATGCCATTTAGTATCTAACAGTGCTAACAGCTGATATAGGTCTAAGTTGATAAGATTTCAGTTAAAAGATGCTTAACTTTAATCAAGTGGCTGATCATTCCATCATAAACGGAATTTAGTTTAGATTTTATTGTGAGGAAATACCTTCTTTTTTCTTCTCAATTTGATAAATGGGAGAAAAACTCAAAGATGTTAAGACTGTATTTGACAATGTGGTTGGAGATGGGGAACACACTACAAATCGCAGGTTTCAGTGGACTACAAGGGAGACTGATATTCCAGCTAAATATGCACAAGGAAAATGTTAGGAAAGAAAAAAAATATCTGTAAGTGAGCCCATTTGCCTTTGCTCTTGAGAATTTTCAGCGCAGTCTTTGTTTCAGCTAAATCAGGTTTTATTATTTTAATTAGCTGAATGTCTTTGGCAGGGAGCTGCTTTTGGAACAATGCAGGAATAGGATGGGGCTAAAATATAAGGAGATAGCACCTCAGCATCATGGAATTAGCCCATCGGTAGAAATAATTGCTAATGTTAGCTATGCTTGACAGAAAGCTTGCAGCAGCACTGCTGTGTTAGCTATCAGCCTAGATCTGTATTCATTACATCTCTAACATGGTGATTACTTAAAAAAAAGAAAAGACTGTTTTTTGTTGGGTTTTTTTAATCAGTTATAAGCAAAGAAAGGCTCAAACTGGATAATTGTAAAGATGATTTTAAATGAGCATAAAAAGACTGTGGCAAGATGCTATCATCTCACTGGTAATGCTTTCCTTAAAAACAGAGAATAATTGTATTCTTTCTGATGTACTTAAAGAACTTCTCTAATGTATTAGATGTATTACCTCTAATTATTAGGCTCATCTAGATACAGATCCTCTGCTGTGGTTATTCCCAGGAAGAACCACATGGAGACTCGTTTTGCGCCTCAAATAAATTCTTTCCTATAGTGCAGTAAGTCCAGGGCTTATCATGGGTTGGAGCAGACTGACCAAACCAGTTGCTCCTGTGCATTGACTTGCAGCAGTGTCTCTTCATTGGCCTATGTGCAAACTTAAGGAGAAAATATTGTGATTCCTCCTGGAAAGGAGAACAGTCCATGGCGTGGCAGAGAGGGAGATGCTTTAGTTCATTCAGGACCAGAGGCTGATGATGGGTTGCAGTTGCTCATGGCCCAAAGCTTTCTGCCTGGATGTAGAAGGAGCAAATGATTGATGTGGTTTTCTATATGGCTTGCATTGGTCTTCTTGAAAGGAAGGAGGAAGAAAAGTAGTAGATATATTGCACTGTTGGGAAATAATTTTTAAACATGCTGCTCTGCTGTTTTCTGGTATTCCACCCCCTGCCCTGAGTTACTGTATGATCCCTTTTCTGGCATCATGACTTTTTGGTCAGTGGAAGGAAATATACTAAAAACACTTTATGGAAAATGATTGCTCTCACATACCCTTCTTTTCACTTTTCAGCAATTAATTTGCTTTGTAATCTTTAAAAATAAAGATGAGAGTCTGTCTAGATTGAAAAACTCATAAATTTGCAGTGAAAATCATTTTGGGAAGAAAGAAGGTATACAGTGGAGCTTTAAACTTACTGTCAGTAGGATTCAGCCTGTAAGACCGTCACATTCACACAAAAAACACTGGTAAGAGAGTAAAGAAAAAGCATTTTATACAGTGCCATGTTTGCGTTTAATGAAAAACTTACATGTGCTGGGGAATGTACTGCAAGATTGCATCACTGACATTTTTGCTTTTCTTCCTTTATACTGTTTATGTTTCTGTGAATGACTAATAGTTCATGGACAAGAGAATATGTGTGGGTAGTTATATGGTCTTGGAAATCAGAAGAAAAAAATCCGATAAGCTGTGGATGATGCTTTCAATACAAGTTGAGTTCAGTGCTGTTCCAGCCAAACATGACTTTGTTCAGTAGAATCTTGTATAAGCTTTTAAAGTATTACTGTACGTAAACAAGAACCATTTTTCAAGCAGCAGTTACAAGTGTAAAATAATCTCAACTGTTGCTTTTGGTATTTTACCCTTCTAATAATTTTGAAATCTTTCAACATGGTTAGTTTTTCATGATGTGGCCTTTCCTACATAAGTGCCTTTCCGTGGTCCAAAAGATCATCTTTCTTTTGCTGTATTGTTCATACACATTTGTGGGGGTCTGGTTCTACTTATACTTCTTTTCATCTCCACTGATTTCATTGATTGAAATATTCCTTATCCACGGAGAGTAAAAACGATTTACCAGGATGAACAACAGCAGACGCATGAATTTAAAGCCTATATTTGAATATTTGTACAAATGAAGGCAGTGTTCTTTTCCATGTCATTTTCATCCTCCTTACACTGTAGGCTTCCTCAGTACTTTCTAAAACGTAACATATTAAATGTGACTTAATTTCTTATTGTACCAACTCCTTCACTTTTTCTCTTCCTTGCTGTATTCAACTTGGGCCAAGGGATAAAAGGTTTATTAGCCTAATGAAAATGTGGCAGCATTACCTCATTGCACTAGAATTTATGCACAAGAACGAAGAGAAACATTTGGAGGGTTATTTAAAACAGATATAAATATATCTGCCATGATCAAAGATAAGTAATTTAATTTCACAAAAACTGTTAAATAAACAGCATGCTGTAATAAGTGGCAGAGTTCTGGTGCCAATGAGAGAGGCTGCCAGAAGCTTTCAATCATAAGCCTCTTGTTTTCAGTTGCTGATAGCTCTGCCAAGTGTGAACCAGTGTGGCTCTAATACTCTGTGCTGAATATATCCCTCAGATACTTTGGTAAAGTTTTGATTAAAATGAGCTTTTGCTTAAGAAATCTTAAGGACACAGTGTGTCCTCCCCATATTGCCTGCTCTGGCCATGTAGGAAGGATGGAGGGGAGAAAATAAATGGGTGGAGAGGACAGGAGCAAGAGGGACTGTGGCGAAGGAAGGTGTTCGGGGAAGAATATGGGTAGAGATGAGAGAAACATTCCTGAGGAAGGCTAAGAGCAGAGCAAAGAACTTTGTAGTGGAAAGTGTGAGGTGTGGGAGGATGACATGGGAAGTGTTTCTCCAGACAGCTGTGTTTCTGCACAGAAAGTTGTTGTGAAGAGCCTGCAGAGGTTTTTCTCTTGGATATTAGTGTCTTCGCCAAAAATCAAAGTCAATGGTAGTGTTTTGTGGTGGTTGTTTGGGGGGGGGTGGGGGTTGGTGTTTGAGGTCTTTTGGGGTTTTTTTTTGTTTGTTTGTTTTTTTAGCAAAATCAGCATATATATTACAGTCATCCTTCACAAACTGAACTATATTAATTTTTAGTAAAGCAACATTTATAATAGCTTGTTAAATAGAAGAATTGTGGCTGTGGCAGTAGAAGAATACAAGAGTGACAATACTTCTTTCTGGAAGCATCTTTAAATAGTTGCATTCTGTCTTGATGTCAACTTGTGTCATTCCTAGTTTTAATGTGTGCATAAATAGTGTATTTTTCCTACCTCATTAGCACAGCTCTATAAAATCCTGAAAATGGAAGGGATAGTGGCATTATTTTCTTTTTAAGAGAGTTGAACTCTGTGGAAGGGAAACTAGGTATAAATGTAATACAACTCTAGCTAGGCTCTCTCTATTGCATGTACTAAAATAACATGAGTTCCTATTAAATATTTTCAAACCAGAGCCAGATCAGAACTAATTCCCACTTATGTTAGTAATGAAATTATTTTAACCTTTCATGGAAGGGCAAAATTTTTGAATAGTAGCAGTTTCAAAATTCTCTCTGATGCAATGTTTAATCATTTGGTTTTTCAGTTTCACTAAAATTGTAAGACAGGGTGTACATCATGCAAAGGACAAGGTTATGGAATGCCTGCAGGAATACCTGTAGAGTTTATGGAATTCTTAAAGAGCTCAAGAAGGCTATAAATTGATTCCTGTATATTTTTATTTTTAAACCTTTGTTATCAATGTTATTGCATGTACAGACAAGATGCAGATACGCTAAACAGAAAAGCCTTTCTCTCTCTGTTGATCAGACAGGACAAGTGTCCTGTGTTGGTTCAGCTCAAAAATAACACCACAGATTTCTCCGCAACTACGTCTGCAGTCATTGCCCTCCAAGAAGTAGTTGCTTTTGGATTCTCCTTGCACCCACTGATCACTTAAGACAGTTTTCCTTTCCTGCTGTCTACTCAGGATTAAGGAGGAAAATCACAGTGCCCCCAGTAAGAGGGGAGGAAGAGTGAGCTGGGAAATAGACAAGAATAATCAGGAGGAACAGAAAGATAATTAACTAACAATTATTTGTCATCACTTGCACAATTATATTTTTTGAAATTGTATTTCTTGAAGCAATTGGGGAATTTATATCACATAATTTATATCCAGTTATTAGGGATTGTGCATAGAAAGAGAAAATTATTTTGGATGAGTGGAACCTGATTGTTTTGAAATAAATATTCACTAGATATAGTTGTTGCTGTAAGAAAAATCAACTGGAGTGGCATTTCCTAAAGATTCATAAGGAAGCTGGTCACAAAGGTACATTCTTTCGCTGATTTCCCTGAACATTTCCTGAAAAATAGCATGAAAATTACTGCTTATAAAGAATGCTTTGTGCTCTTGGAAGTCACTGTTCATTTTCTAAAGCAGCCAGTACAGAAAATACAAGTTGGAGTTAGATGTGAAAGAAAAAGACGACAGTCAAGGCAGTAGTAATATTATCCTCTCTTTTACAGAGCCAAGAATGAACAAAGTGTCTGTTTTAGCAAGCCAGGACGAAATACGTGATTTTTGTGTGTGTGTGTGTGCGTGTGCATGCAAAGACATATAGAATCACTAGCAGAGGAGTCAGGGGTGCAGGATAGCCTTAAAAAGATAACACATTTTGTTCTTAGCAAATCTTAATACTTTATTTCCTGTAGCTGACATATCTGCTTAAGATTTGGATGATAAATTCTAAAAATATTTTACAGCTTAATTGATTTAAATTGGCAGCAAATATAGTAAAGGGGATGACAAAGAAGAATTATTTCTCTATGATATTTTTGAAAGGCCCCCAGGGTGACCCTCATTCTGTGCTAGAAGAAGCTGCATCTTCCTGCTGTACCAGTGCTTTCAAATGTCCAGACCTTCAGAGAGATGAGGTTCTTCTGTTCTAGCATCTCATTTTTTTCAGTGCATAGATATGCATGGAGGTGAAATAAAAATTAAGTCTGTCATTAAAATAATTAATTGAAACTGCATGCCAAAGAGAGAGAGTAGCTCCATTGTGGTTATAGAGGAAAATAGGTCACTTTGGCCAGCAGATTCAGTTCTCATTTCTGACCCAATTAAAAAATACTTTGTTCAGAATAACTATTACTTCCAGATTAGCCATCCAACATCATGTGTCTTTCAATTAATTAATTAGGAAGGATATTTCTATTGTAGGTCCCACAATGTAAGGATAAAGCTCAGCTTCAGTGGTATATTAACAAGCAATACCAGAACATGTATTGATTCATTACATACATTGAATGACCTGGAAATAGTTGATATTCTTACAGTACTAGGAATGTTCTACCATCCCTCCATACTCAAATTCCTAACATGTTCTAGGGAAAGGAGCTTGGTATAAATATTTTTATAAGCTTTAATAAGAAGCTGAAAATCTTTTCAAAGTTAAATATGACTGGACTATACAATGGAAAATGTTATTTTTAGTTTAATATTTGACCCATACAGGGTAATAAATAAGTTATCTCAAACACAGCATATGATTAACTGTCAGTGGTGCTATTGTACAGCTACTTTTGCATTTCTTGGATGTCTTGAGGGAATGCCTACTAACAGTGAAAAATGCTGACAATTAGAAATAAAATTATTTTGTATTTACAGTGATTCTATTTCTCACTTCCAATATGTGTATTTCTAGTCAGAGTGCTTAGTTAATATCACATTCATAATATTTTGCCCATATAACCTTATATATACATTGTGTCATCTTAAAATTATTCTATCCATTTATATTTTATTAGCAATCAACTTCAAGCAAAGGGAAAACTTACCAAGTTTGGTTATTAATTAAAAGGACAACTTTAGTTATGGAAACTTCATTTTGTTGAGGTTATGCCCTTTTAGCATTACTTTAACCATGTTATTTAAATTCTTGTGTGATTATAAACCACACTTTTGCCAATAACAAAAAGATTTCAGCCATTAATTTCTAATTAATAGCACAGAATAATTAGCAGTGGTTGAATAGCGGCAAAGTGACTTCTCAACATGTATCAAACAAATTATTATTTTTATGTAAAGCTATCTAGTGAAGTTCAGCAATACAACTTCTGTTACATCTGTACAGTATTATTTGAAAAATATAGGTGGTCACCCATTTGTTGATAATTTTCATAGAAGTAGTGATAATATATAATGATATAATTAACAGAAAAGAAGACTATTTGGTTCAACAGAATCTTATTAATAATAAAGCTAGGTAATAAAGGAACAAAATAAGCAAAGCTTAAGTGAAAGACAACAAATAGTTCCTGTGGTTTTTGTGTAGAGTGGCACTAAGTTCTACAATATTCACAGAGCTATGAGTCTGTGAGGAAGTTTGGTTCCAAACCTACAAAAAACATGTAGGTGCTCTGGAAGAGTTTTATGCACAAAACAGTCCTAAGTACTGAACTCGGAACACAGAATTCTACTGATCAGCAGGGCTTTGTGCATGCTTAATTTTAAAGAGCACTCTAGTAATTTTTTTTGTAAGTTTGACATGTGAGTAAATGTGTTCAGAATTCAGGTTAAAAATTACACAGACACAGCCTGTGCTCTTATATCGTTGCGGCTTTTCAGTGCCAGTAGATGTAAGATTTCCATGGGGGAGATCTAACAGTTATTTCAGAGTAAACCCATTTATGTTTCTCAAGTATCTGAAGTTACTCAGTCTAACAGACTTGAGAAAATTCTTTCTTTATATTGCCAATCTGTTAATTACAGCACAATTTATATTCTTCTAACTTTTGGGGGTTGTGGCTGTTGTATGAAATCTTTGACCTTAGAACATTAATGGAAGCTGTTTACTGCCTAGTAAACATTATAGAGAGATAATATGTTTTTACAGCTAGCTAAAACTAATAAAAGTCACCTTTACTTTGTGACTTTCTCCTCTAGTTTGCTCTTGTGATGAGAAGAGTCTGCTAAATTTATGGGAAATCTGTTTATAAGGAAACAAGACTTAACATAAATTCAGTATTTCAATAAACTGACTTATTTATTAGTTCTGTTCTGCAGTATAAAGTAGAGAAGGGAAAATAACTATCATGATAATTAATGTTTTTTTTGAAACCATTTATTAAAATTCAGATCCAGAGTAAAAGTGTACTTGTCCTTTCATAATTATGTTCCCTGCATCACAGCATCCTGTAACTGCCAAAGTAATTCGAGTTCTCATTTAGAGTTCTGATTGAAAATTCAGTGATTAGGATTTCACAACCTGAAGCTATCTGAGATTTCTTGGAAATTGAAGGCACTCTGCTGGAGAAAACAAACAAACAAAACCAACCTGAAAACCCCTAACAACAAACTCTTCTGGAAATAAGTTCCTTGCCATTTAACTGATGCTGTAAAGTGCTAAAGGAATATTACCTAAAATAACTTTGTAAGGTTTAAGATACTTTAGGGTTCTGTTCTTACACTTTATTACAGCAGTCATGTACTGCTTCTTGTTGTTGGTTGCTTATGGTTCCAGCTCCTCCAAGGCCCTGTCACCAGAGCTTTCAGAATTACTTGGCTAAGAGACTTCAGCATGAGACGTTATCTGAGAACAAACCATAGCTCTGATTTATTCTTGGAGGAGATAATATAGTGGTAAAAGAAAGGGAAGAACATGACATTGATTCTGATGGTCAATGTTTTCTGAATCCCTGAGGCAGAGTCTAGGTACAAGTTGTGTGAGCAGCTCTTGGCTCAGTGCCACTATGAGGCAGACCTCCTGCAGTGCACTGGCATGTGGAGAAGGAACCTGCACATATGGGCTACACCATGCTGAGATAGTGCACAGTTGGTCATGTGCACGAGAAATTTCATTCCTCATCCTTCTAAAACACAGAATTTACTTCTGAGAGTTTCTGGAAAGAAGGGGAAGTGTGCTTGTTGGCTGCCTGTGGAGGGGTTGGTATGTGAGAGCTGTGGGCACTTTAGGGTGATTTTCATGTCAGAAAACCAGATCTAGTTACAGGAGTTCTTGTGTAGGTGAGAAGCAGCAATCAAGGCCTGCTAATTGCTTTGAGTGTAGACAGCTATGTTCTCTAATGTTCACACTGTGAGTCTTCTGGATCTGGCTGTCACATCCTCTTTCAGATGCAGTTCAGATTAAACATATTCTCAAGGACATCATTTTTGATAGTACTTAGACAAAATTATACTCAAAAAAAACCCCCAAACCAAAGCTGATGATGTGATATTTCTAATTCCCACTTGTGTTCAGTCTGTGTCAGCTGACCCTTACGTGCTGTTACCTATCTGATGTCATCTATGGGGGCTTTAGATACCTGCAGTCTGATAGTTCATTTCCCTTCTGCTGATGTGGGAGCCAGGCTGCGGGCACAGAGAGATGCTTTCACAGGATACCACAGTAGGCAGTTCAGTTTCGTTCTTCCTAACCATGCTGTGCATTTCATGTCAGTATTACCATGTGGTGGAGTTCCACAAATGAATGATATGCTCAGCTGGCATTCTTCAGTGACATGGAAGTAGGTTTGTGTGCTGCCATAGCTCTCTGCCTGAGCATGGGAAAAATCAACCCTGCAGAGTATGGGGAATGAAAAAAAATTAAAAACATGTCTGCTGCTCTTTCATGCAACATGATAATATGTTCCAGATAGAGAAGGTTAACACTTAAAAGGAGATTCAACAGTATTTTAGATTAATAGAAATCCAATTTCCAGACCTCACTATGTAATGCACAACACTACTCACTACTGGTAATACAGCAGTGATAATGAACTGCAATAACAAATAGAAGAGTTTTTTCCCCACTGATAGACTTTTACAAGACAGGTTGCTGTCTCTCTCCCCCTTGCTTTTGCTTCTGTAGCATGACTTGTAGTGTGTATAAACTCTATTTAGAGAGATAATTTGCCACAAAATTTTCCTGATGCGAAAGGTTACCTATTGGTAGAAAGTCAAGCAGTAAAGCAGAATATGTCTGAAGGAGGTTTTTTTCTTGGTATATAATGCCATATTCTCTGCAGAACAGGAGAAAGAGTAAATGCTGTGAGACGCAGTAAAACTCCTTTCTTCCTATTATTGCAATATTGACCTTGGCATTTTGTAAACCAGCCTCCCATTTAAAAATAAAAAATGAACAAAATAAAGGAACTTTTCAGATGAGGAAACAAATGCTTAAGAGATACTTAGGGACCAGTAAAGAGGAGTCTAATTTCCTGTGGTTTTCTGTCCTCAAAATGGAGTTTTGAAATATAACATCATATACAGCCACTGGGAATTTCAGATCCATAGAACTATCTACCTTGTTGCAAGCAGTAGAAATAAATGTTGGAGGAGAAAAACCCCAAGACCACCTATTAAATACCCAAAGCATTACAGTCCATATCAATATGTAAGAAAATGAAAAAATAGTAAATCATTTTTAAAAAAAAAATCAATAAAAATTCTTTAAAAATACCCCAAGTACATCACATAGCAAAAAGAAATAAACCCAAACCTGAAACATGCTCTCACGTGAAAGTGCTCTGTATTTGCTTGCTACTTATAACCCTTTGAATGTGTGAAGGACTGGGTGTAGCCTTATGTGGTGGGTTGTGCCTGTGTCATGGGTTTATCTCGGATGACTCACAGTTATTTGCTTTCTGCCAGTGCTAGAGTTGGCATCTGCAATGGGATAGCTCTTGTTTTCTCTTGTGACCAGCAAGAAATTGGGTGTGCTTCAGGGAAGCTGGGGCTCAATCATTTTCAGCTCAGTGTGGGATAGGTAGGTGGTAATTGATAGAGTTGACAAAATGAGTATGTGATGTATCCTGTGGGAGAGTTGTTTGTGTATTTTGATGGAGACTGAGAAGAAATATCTGTGAAGATGAGGCAGGTAAAGGCTGAAATGTCTTGTTTGCTTTCCTCATAGTATACCACATAGAGTATTTTCATAATATTTTGCAAGCTGGTGATGCTGCACTGCTCCAGTGTGTTCTGTTCAGGAGTCCTTCAGAGTTAAACATCTGCTACCAGAGTGGCAGCATACCGATTTTCCCAAATCCCAGAGATTCAAGACAGCAGATGGAGACTACATTTCAGTAGATGAGATCACTTTACCTACCATGGCCCTTTTTCCCTAAAAGAATCAGTGCTTTTAATATAACATGGATTGCGCAATACTGAACTTAGCTTACATCTGAACAGCTACTTGTATAAATAAAAACTGATGGGTGTTACCTAATTCCATCACTTCAGTGGTTATTTCATCCTTTCATCTATGACACAAAGGCATAAATTTGCAGAGATAAAATTACTAAAATAAAAATATAGTAAGAGTAATATTACTGGTAATATTATTAATTAAAATACAAATATTAATAAAATATTAAATAACTGAATGTTTTTAAAGACAAATAGAGGAAAAAATGAGCAAACAATCACTGTTGTTTTTAACTGTGACTTCAATTAAAAGCCTTCAAAGTGGCTTCTTCCAGCAAGATGTATAGCAAAAGAGAATGCACAATGCTTATGATCCTGACATAGCCAGAGTCACTTATCTGGAGACTTAAGTAGTTTCAGTGACCACCATTAGGGTAAAATAAGTCTTTAATATAGTTTCTTTTTACACCTTTTTTTTTACCTAGTAAATCTACTTCTCAATTACAGTTTATTTCCTGAAATGCAAAAGTCAGTGTCAAAAAATGCCATTTGAAATTTTTGGGAGCCTGCCATTACTGCCTTTTAAGTTTTCTTGAGCAGCACAGAAAATATAGAACAGCTATTAAACCCCTGTTCCCCTAATAAGTACTAATTATAAGACAACAGGTGATTAATCACTGATAATGAGCTGTAGATGGCTTTTAATGGTCAGCTAATAGTGTCATGGGCCCTTAACACTGAAAATAATTAAAATTAATAACAGATTGGATGGTGAATATGCCTGATACAAATGTGCTTACAGTTGAAAAAACAGCACCCAGATATGGGAGGAGTATCTTTCCCTGTGACCATGACACTTCAGCTCACTGCTTATGGCACTAGTAAGGGGAAAAAGCTGGATTATTGTTGGGGTTTTAAGGACCCTTTGAAACAGGGCTTGGATTTGGGTTACAGCTGATGACTGTTGCTTTTTCCTCTGGAGGTTCAAGTCTTAACCAGCAAACTGCAGTTATTCTCCCTCATTGTTCTTCCTGGCACAAGAAATCTTTACTTAGAGTATGGAGAGTGAATCCTCAATCGGAAAGACACTTTTTCTGTCACCTTTCCATTTCTGGAGTAACCCATGGATAATTACTAAGGTACTCTTTTGAGAACAGAGATACTTCACACTGTCCTCCTCTATTTTTTAGCCCCTGTGAAGAAGCCAGGTGCTCATGCCATCTACTAAATCTTCATCAGTTAAGCGCTTATACATGTGAGCAGCTTTACAAATGCCAGCAGGCACAAGTTAGTTAATTTGATTGCCCACATGGGTAGGTGCTACATTTGCAAGCTTTTCTGAGAGGACAGGAGAGTTTGTAAGGTCTTGGAGACATCAACAGGGAAACCTTGGGTTTTATTCTGATTTTTCACCAGGCTTGTTCCATTCACCACTGCTGGAGCTTCCACTTCACAGGTATGCGAATTTTTGGTTTTTTGTGTTGTTTTTCTGGATGCTATACAAACAGGTAATGTAATAAGCTTTTGACTAAAAACCTTAGTCTTGTAGTCTAACTAAGAAATCACCAATAACACCACAGAATTAATATTACTGATTTTTACTGGTTTTTTTGGAATAGCAAAAGATTCTTAGCAAATGAACACCTTGAAAATGTCACAGAAAGGTGAGGAAGAGAAGGAAGGAAAGTAAGTCTGGAAGTAGAGATGCAAGGAAGTAGGAACAGGAGTGAAAAGAAAAATTTGAAGAAAATTAAGTAACAAGAGACTGGGGTTAGAAAGCAAAACACAAAAACAAGAAGTAGAAAGATGGAAAGATGAGATCTGTAGCAGTCGCCTTTCAAATTGTCTTTGGTTGGATTTCTGTGGTTTGGGTTTTTTTTCTCTTTTTAACCAATGGATTTTTCATATTTCATTAGAATAAAACAAAAAAAGGCAAAAGTGAATTATGTAGAAAAAGTAATATCACCATTCAACTGAATAATAGAATCATAATGTGTTTGAGTATGCCTTGGCAATAAGCTTGGGGAAATACCCTACCAATAACAAAAGGTGGTTTATTTTTCAATCACAGTTGTTCATAAATGATAGAAAAAGAATCATAGTATTGCCTCAGCAAAAGCACTGCTTTCAAGGTTGAATGTTTGGCAATATGGTATGTATTGCTGTTGTTATTCTAATTATTATTAATCTTGATGGTTCCTTAAAAGGACATCTAAGTAATTTGAAACTTTGAGAAGGACTGTGGTGTTTTGGATGGAGCTCATAGGAGCTTGCTGCTAGATTGCAGATAGACACAAAACCAACCTGCTGACTCCTTGTAGTTATTAAAGAGCAGAAGATCCCTTTTGGAGGAGTTGCACCCACTGTGCACAGAGCACCCACTGTGCTGGCCAAATTCCAATGGGGAAATTGCATTTTGCCTACTGACAATCCCTCCTTCCAGCTCAAAAAGCAAGTCCTGCTTTTTAGCTGCTGTCCTAGATATTAGACATGTGGCTAACTGGGAGCATGGTGCTAAATCCATCACGTGCTTATCTACCTTGCTGAATTGTCACCCTGATCCATTTATTAACTCTGTTCAAGTAGCGTCTCATTTTTAATCAGCAGCATGGCAATTTACCTTCTGTATAAAATACCAGGAAGTATCACACACAACATCTAGAAGCTAATAATTCAGGAAAGTGACATGCTACGTTTCTTGTATTAATGGTTTCCTATGCTTCTTTTACTCTTTCCTTGTATGCCACAAAACACATTTAAAAACACACAAGAAGCCTTTCCTCCTTTAAAGAGTTGAGTCCTTGCACAGTTTTACACCCCCCAAAAACACCATCAACCTTGAGCTGCAGATAAATTGCAATTTTTTATTTATAAAGAGAAAGGATGAGAATGTTAAAAGGTCAGATTACTTAACTGATCTTGTGCTGGAGCAGATTTAGAATCATGTTTGAACCCTTCCACAAAGACCTTAATTGTGAAAGGCAAGTGATTTCAACTTCCTTAACTCTTTTCAGACAGTTGTGTCGAAATAGAATCTAAGTCTTTTCAAGTAATGAGGTGATTGTCATTGGAAAGGATAATTCTTGTGTGCAAGCTGATGTTGTAATGTACAGCTCCGGCAATCCAGAGCTCCGGAAGCAGTGGCTACAGTGGTTCATGAAAGCAGTGTGGGAATCCTGCAAGAGGAATGAAGTACAGTGAGATCCTGGCTGTTATTTTAATAACAGGGCTCCAGCTAAGACAGGATTATCATCTCCTTGTTTTGCCCTGTAATTGCATACAACATCATTGATAAGACCAAGTGCTGTGAATAAATTCTGCATTTTTTGCTTGGCTGTACGTGGGTTTGGATAAGCACATCACTTAAAATCTCATCATCAGACTTGTGTCAGGACTTCTTCTAAGATTGAAGTCAATCATGTTCTGTTTCATGTTCAGGCATATCATTTTTCAATGGAAAGAGACATCATGCTTCCATAGCAACCCATTAAATGCATCAACTCCAGGCCTTGAGAACTAGTGACATGAGTTTAACAGGCATGTGCAACTATTTTTAAGAAAAAGGGTTTTTGTTTATGCTTCAAATATATATCTCTAAGTACATGTGGTGTTTCTTACTGATGATAAAGTGAGATTTACTCTGTACCCCAGTGAAGCTGAAGACAAGCCTCCACCCCTGCCTTATGTATTGTACAAAATCTATTAGTAGATGGACATTTAATAGCTGTACAAGTGTATCTTAATGAACCTTAGGATGCTATAGCTTTCCTTGTAATTGCTGACAACTGTGGTGCTTTATGTTTAAGATCATGCATGCTTATCAGAGATGCCATTGACTTGTACTTGTTCTGTTTATTGATTGCTTAATTAGCTTCCAAGATAGCTAATCAGGGACAGATGCAAGTGTTTAAGCATCTCTTGCTGTGTCTTACTCTGAGCACAAAATTGTGGAGCAGCTGTGTGATTTGCAGAAATAAATTAATCCCACTAAACTGAACTAGTTTTAATCATGGTATAGGCTACAAGGTTGGTGCAGCAATACTGTCTAGAAAGTGAAATTAATTCTGGGGAGGCTGGTATGCAAACTCAGCCTCCAAAAAGTAACAGGAAAGAAGGCTTTCTTGGCTTTCCAAAAAATACTGTAACGAAGATCTGGTTTTCCTCTTCCTTCTTACGTTACTGTTTGCTAAATGTAGCCTCTAGCAGTAAGAATAAAAAGGATTTTGCTCACAATAACAACCTCTAGGGATTTCTCTGCCACAGAAATAAAATCAAGTCAATATTCATATCAGGGAGCATTATACATCACTGGTGAAGCTGGGCAAGCAATGAACTGTGGAGGGTCATATCTGTCTCAGAAATTTAAAAACTCAGTTTAAACTAATTTATTACAAAAGCAAAATTCTTTGTTTGAAATTGTCTCTTTTCAAGAGGTATCAAGTGTTTATCTTGAATAAAATTACAGAAAATATTGAGAAGAAAAACAGTTTCTAAATAAAAAATCCAAATGTTTTTCAATGAAAAGCTTGACATCACATTTATAGATTTTCTGAGAGACTATATTCGTTAATGAATAGTTCCACATAACTGGCACACATTCACTTTATTAGAGTGTATTGAATCTGCTTTAGAAAACAAAGCACTTGGTAACAAAGTCAGCACACAGCTCTGCCTATAGTAATACTGACACCATGCATAGCAATAATGTTATTTTTGTGAGCATCAGCCTAAGAGTAGGCATCCCATACTTACAATTAGGGATTACTAATAATTTCCCATGCTGTTAAAATCTAGAAAAGAACCCCTCCTTTTCCAGTTTTGTCCTCATAACAGAAGAGAACTATATACCCTTTCAGGAAACAATATTTCTCAGATTTTAAGGAAGTATTTGAGGTTACTATGGGAAAGAACATCTGTTGCTGCATAACTGTTGGTTATTCATGCTTCTTGGTGACCCCTGAGAGTTTCACTAGGATTTCAGGCTGCTTTTTATAGTCATGTTTTGAAAGGTTAACTGTCAAAATGTGACACGTTTCTTAGCCCTTTCCACAACATGGGCTGTGAAGAGTCCAGCTCTCAAAAGTATATATTTATTATTTGATTGTTACCCACAGGTGTTTAATAGGAGGCCAAGGCTCCTGTGGTATCTGCAGGCAGGAGAGATGTGAAGATTCATTCAGCAATCAATCTCACATTTAACCTTAAAGGAAGCTGAGCCAAGGTAGCACTTCAATAGAAGTCAGTGGAAAAGAAAATTTAAAAGAGGGAGAAAAAAGTTAATTTATAAAAATCTTTGCTAAAAATAACCTGTCATAAGTGACATTTTGAAATAATTGTGATCAGAAAATACATATCACTTGATTATATATATAGAGTATAGTATATATTACTATATATACTATTATATATATTGCTTGATAGTATCTGTATGACTTGCATAGTGAGCACTTGTAGTAGTTAGGGGACATCCAATACCATAGGCCGTGAAGTGTCACTGAAATGCTCTTGCAAACCCCAAGTGCAGCCTAAAGGAGTAAAAGGACTTGTGGTGTGGTACTTAAGGACATGGCTTAGTGGTGTGGTAGATGGTTGGACTTGATTGTCTTACAGGTCTCTTTCAAACTTAATTCTACAATTCTGTAACAACTAGTAAGTGGATGAATGTTTGATCATGTTATTGCTATGGCTTAATAGCTGTTTCCTAGAAAGGAATCCAGCCAATAGTGTGATTTTTCAAAGATAACCTGCTTTACACTTCATTTCTCAATGCAGTGAGATCAGGAACTAAGTGGTGTTCTGAAAACCTGAAAAACAGGCTGTTTGTGTGAAGTGCCCAGTATCTGCAGGAACATGTCATTAGTTCTCTCAACTTCACTGAAGCTTAAAATGAACAAATAAATGGGTTACTTGATAAAGCTCCAGCATTTAATTACAGCTAGACTTGAATAATCTTAAACTGGTAATCAAACTTTTTTTTTCCCCCCAATCTTGAACCAACTACATTCCTAGAGCATGGATTTGAGAACCCAGTGACTTTCTGCTCTCCCTTGTGCCACTCCTCTGAGATCACAGGAGGCAATAGCAGTGTGACTGCTTCAGTAGGAACAGCCAAGAACAAACAGTTCCTAGAGTCACCAGAGGGACAGGCAGGAGCAGGGTGCCATTGGTTTCCTCTGTTTGCCAAAAGCATTTCCAAGAGGATGCTCCATACCCTTGGAAATGTCAGGATTAGTTGATTTCTAATGCTGCAAGCCCACACTTTTAGAAAAAATTTTAGTATTACATAGTTTAATTTCAAATCTACCCCAGGACTCCTGTCCCTGATAGTGGCTGTGTGCATAGATTAGATAGCTCTGCAGGAGTGAATTCATGTATGTCTGGTTTTAATTGCAAAAGTGGATTTATTGGTGAATAGTTTTTCTCAGTATGATAGTTACTGTTAACTCCATAGCCTCTGGAAAATCGTGCTGCCTTTTATTTAAGGTAAAAATAGCTCACTAAAAGCAGATTACTTCAAAATTTATTAGACCTGACAAATGAAAATTCTTCAGTCTGTATCTGAACAGCTGAATAATACCCATCCAGCTCCTCAAACTACTGAAATTTAAATATTCAAATTTATTTACTCAGTGGGATTTTTAGAATGCCACAAGACAAACATCTGTTTGCAGTCTAGGCCTATTTTGCAAACATTTACTACTGAGGAAGAGCAGAATGAAAAAAAAATCAGAGAATTATAACAGCTATGTCATAATGTGATTTCTTTAAAATCCCAAACATTTTTTTTTAACCTTTTCTACAGTGGTGCAGGTAACTAGAAATCTACTTTGGTTCAAGCAGAAAGTGTTCTCATGTCAAATCCACCTTTTTTGACTGAATGTAAAATCCTGCTCATTTACTGCAATATAGTCACTTTTCTTTCCTCCTATATACGTGCATCACAGGTGCATTTACCTTGCTAAGAAAGAAAACTCACTATAAAAAGAAATAGTTTATTGAGAACTGTACCTTGTTATCTGTGTAGTTACCAGGGTGGTGATGTCTGGGAGATCTTGTTTTCAAAACTGTGTACTGTGAAAATATTAAACTACCCAGCTTGTCCTGTCTGGAACCATAAATGTTTCAAGAGCCATGAATATAGCTGTTGAATTTCAGAAAGAGAAAAGTAACAACATCTTCCTATAGTCAAACATTTCTTAATGATCTACACTTAATGTGATTTCACACGCTGCTTGCCAGGTGAGGGGAAAAACACTGAAGTGTGAAAATAAAAAGACTCTCATTCCCCTCTCTAGTCTGTTCAACAAGAAATACAGACGCACAGCAGAAGCACCAGCTGGCACACAGGTTGTCCACAGGCTGTTCCAGTCCAACTTCAGGACTGCTCAGCATTGACTCTGCTCCACCTACCATGTGCTGAGATGTATTAAATACGATGCTGCAGAGAAAAACTGATTTTTTGCTATTGAAGCCCTCTTCTATTAGGCTGAGAAAGCTCAGCTGAATATCCATAGAGATGCTTCTTAAGGTCTATTAAGAGGGAACAGCATGGAGCTTGCAGTGGCATCAGAAGTACTCTACCAGATCAGTGCTATGTAACAAATTACCTCAGGCTTCAGTGGTGAAGAAAGAACAGCATGAATATGGGAGGCTGATAGAATTGATATTTCCATTTAATAGTTATCATTTGAGAGTTTTAGTTTCACAGTAACCAAGTAGCTGAAAGAAACATTTCTGTTGGGTATTGTATTCTTAGTGTTGACATAGACAATCATTTGCTGAATCAAGTTCTAAGGTTGATAATGATAAAACTATAAACACCAAACTAATTTATACATTTGATCTTTTCTACTTGTCAGATAACTATTTTTTGTGTGTATTATACTCAGTCATGTTTTGCTCCAGGCAGCTCTGCCTGGGCTTTTTTCAAAGGAATTCTTCCCTTCGTGCTACCTGAGTGGCAGGCTGCAGGCTGCCTGCTCCAGTCCTGCCAGCCTCTTCTCAGTGATGCCCACAAACAGGACAAGAGAAATAGGCATGAATTTCACAAATGGGAAATTGCATCTGAACACAAGAAAAACCCCTTTTCTGTTGTAAAGATCATCAGACTGACATAGGTTGATGAGGGAGGCTGTGCAGTGTCTATCCTTGGAAATACTCAAAAGCCACCTGAACAAGTGGACTAGATCTCAAGAGGTTTCTTCTAACCTCAAGTATCCTGTGATTTTTTTAGAGAAGACCCAAACTCCATGCTATCATGAACAAGCTGTGAGCTGTGTAGCTTCTAGTTTCTGAAAAAGTTCAGTGAAGTACCTTCCTGGGGCTGCTGCACCACAACAGCCATGCAGCATTAAGTTGTTGATCATGTTTCCATTCTAGTCACATCTGAAAACTTACTTGTGATGCCACATCTCTCTGTGGACTTCACAAGCAGCTGAGATGCATAGCAGCATTTGTGTTGAAAGCTCATTGATACAAGCGCGAGGTGATGGTGAACACCACCAGCCTGAGGTTAGCAGCTTTTAAAAGGCACTCACAGTGCATGTCCGTGCCAGGGAGGAGAGAGTTATCTATCTGTAATGCAATGTAGTTATCCTTTTCTTTAATTATCCTTTTTTTCTTTAAATATACATATAATCTAGTGACTTTCACTTCCTCTCTAGCTAGCTGGCAGTTCTTTTGCATATATGTTGTTTTAAAGAAAATTCCATGTATTTCAGGATATTTTTATTAGATTTTTTTCTATTATTAGTATTATTTTGAAGCACAGAAGAGGGCAGGTCTGAATGAACTGCTAAATATTTGCTTGTCTATTTAAAGCATCTTTTTTGAGAGCCTCAGAATCCCAGCCAAAAGAAAAACCCTGGCAGTAACAGGCAGAGTATGTATGGAAACAGACAAAAATCAAATAATTAAGCACACTACTATTTTCCTGTGTAACCATCAGGAATGTACTAGAAGTGTGAGTCTAAATCCTGTGCAGTTAAAGCAAGTCCTTCCACAGATGTTAGTAGAAATAGGTCATGTCCTGGTGCAGCACAATCTAAACAAATAGAATTCTATTGGTGAAGAGATATTGTTATATACAGGGTCCAATTTATTCTTAGATGAGAAGTGAAAAATAACTTGTGGGATGCAGGATCCTCAGTCTGATTTGTTTTTTTATTAGATATAAATGATCTTATTTTTTTCCCCACTGAACCAGCTTTTCAAGGGCTGCTCTTGTAGTTCTCATGCAGTTTTAATACACAATGAACATTCATTACAGCAACATTAATCTGGCAGACGTTACACTCCAAATAATTGCTGCCTGCTTTAATTCCTGGTTTGTCCTTTTGTAAGCATTAATCACATATGTCAACAACAATCAGTTTAGAGTAAGATAATTGCAGGTATGGAAAAAGGTTATTCTTAGCAAATATGTACTTGAAAGATAATGTCTTCATGGTATTAGGATTTTATTTAAGAGCTTCAGGATTTTTTTGGAGGCCCCTTAGCTATATAAACAAAATGGACAGTCCATTATGGTTTCTGTGTGTATATGTTTATCACACTAGCTTACAGGTTTGGAATTTTTTTCTATAGCAAATAAGACACAGATGTTTGATGATTTGGAACAGGCTTAATGGATATTAAGATACAGAGAGGAACAAAAATCACTTGTTTGTCTGTGTATGTGCCCACCCTATCAGCTGTTTTTGGGACAGCTGGAAGAGGCTCAACAATTGCTTGTATGATAACTTAAACTGAAATGTCTCAAGATAAGGAACTGAACAGCTTATTGAGTAAGCTAAAACAGATAGCAACCTTCTTGTATAAGCTGCTCAAAGCATAGAAATACATAGAAGCTCATTATTAAGACCTTATCAAATTTAAAGTTATGAAGGGATTTTTTTTAAAAGTAATTATTTTTTATCTACTCCTGTAATTTACTGATGCAGTGCATTAATAAAACATCCAGCACTTTCAGAAAGGGTTGATAATTAGTTGTCAGCACTTTACTAAAGATGGCTATAGAGGATATATCCTTAACTTATGTTTTATTCAGGTACTAATGGTTAAAGTTAGAAGCGTAATTAGCATACCAGGATGTGATGATTCATGCTATTATTGATTTTGTTGCAGCCAACCTTATGCTTTCGTGCCAAAGTTGTCATATTGATTGTTTGTGGCTGGTAGCATATGCAACCCTTACATCAGATTCCTGTCTAGACAGTAACAACTTTTATAAAATATTTAGTAAGAGTCTCCATGACTCAGGAATTTTCCTGACACTTGGTTTTACTTGCTTATTTTCATTTTAAATGCTGTCAGCAACTAAAAAAGCAGTGTGATTTTTTTTTTTCCCAGATTTGGAGATTCAGGATAATCCTTTTTTGGAGGCAATATTCTTCTGAATGTTATTTTAAATATGCAGAGTATATTGTGGAACTGAGGAGTTTTAGTATCTTGTGTTTATTAATCATAAACAGGGTGCAGGATAGTGGGAGCAGTTTAGTACATTTCACATCAGCAGAAGTTTGGCTGTAACAAACCCACTTAAGCGGATAACTATAAAAAATATTTTTTTTTCCCTAGTATAATATATTTAATCCATCAGTTAGCTCCAAGGAATTAAGAGCTCTGAAAACTTCAAAATTTCTACTGCTATACTGGATAAACCTTAGAAATTTGAAAAATTTAGCTGGAAATGTTACACTCTCTGAGCACATTACTGTTCCTTGGAGCATCACTGGGAGCTTTGTCAGAAAATGTTGGAGATGGAATTGGTTTGGTGGTACATTGAGTAAATTCAGAGTGTGGCACACACATTTGATTAATTTGAAAAGAACCTCTACTTTGAAGACAAAAGAAAAGAAGTTTTGGCATCCTTCTAGAGAGATTTGGCACACATAGGTAGTTTTAACCAGGCTCAGATTTCAGCCTGAGCAGAACTGGCACTCTGAGCCAGACGTGGTGATTTTTTTATTTTTTTTTTGGCCATTCTTCATTTTACTTCCTTTATTGCCAATAAGAAGAAAGAATAAGCAACATGTTGCTTCAGTAACTTTGTGAATTAAGGAAGAGACTCTCTCAATTGGTCTGTAACCAAAGAAGTTTTGTTCTGAAACAGTTGCGCTAGTTCAGCAGCTAAAATACATAATCTGAAATATACATTGCTAGGCAAAGCTGTGCAGAATTAAGGAGTGCTTTTTGTTGGGATTCTCCCTCTATTTCCTCCTAGTAGGTATTTATCAGTCTTTTAAATTTTTAGGTTGGAAATACTGCTTTTGTCTTTAAACTGAGTAAAATGTCCAGATTGCAATATTTATTTCAGCTATCTCATTTCCTTGAATTCTAGTGGTAATTCACTTGCTAAGAGACACAACCGAAGACTGTCAGAGTGTATCTGAAAATACAGTGACACTAGTTTGTAATACATAGCTAGAGAGGTTAAAAGGAATCTAAGATATATATATAGTGCTTACTGTTAGTAAGAGGTCATTAATGTGTTTCAATTTGGACACTTGAAAATGAAACATCCAGAACAATTTTAGCAGGACTCTGTTGTATTCACTGCTTTCTGACCTAGGTTGTAGGTAAATTCTACAGTTTTTGTGGTTTTGTGGCTTTCACCATTTTATGTTTGGATTATTTTTCTACTATTTGCAGTGATAAAGTTTCCCATTTGTTAATTTTGACTCCATCTGCCTCTGTCCGTCATTCTGGATCTGCATGAGCTGCAGTTGTTCTAGTACTTAAATATTTACTATTTAATATGGAACAGTACATATATAAAAAATTTTAAACACTGTCAAAAAAACCAACTAGCTCTCTGACAGCCCTAATGTAAATACTCTGAAGTCTTCTTGCCAATTGTAATTTCTCTATTGACTTGTTTAATTTTCATCTACTCACTTTTTATGTGCTTAGTCTTTTCCTATAGTCAGCATCTTCTTCAGCTCCTTCGCTTTTGCATCCTAGCTAACCTCTCCACAGATCTTCTCAGGTCCTAACTTTTTTACATGTATTCCTGCTTCAGCTCAGTCATCACACTTCTCTTTTCTTAGCCAAGAAAGAGAGGTATGGGTTCTTCCGAAGTATTCACCATTCCTTTGTTGCTTATGTCCTCTCCTCCTTTTCCTAGACTCTGAATAAGGTCTGTGGGTGGAACACTAGACAGAAAGTATTTATAGGCAGAGTACACTGTTGTCCTGTAAAAGATTACCAGTAACAATTCCAAGGGAACTCGCAAAGGTGGTCAGATCTGCCAGAGGAACTCCTGCAGCAGGAGGATCATGCCAAGCAGACCACACTGACCCTTTCCAAAAGCAGGAAAACAGCAAAACAACCCTGAGAAACTACAGTAGGGAGAGAGGCTGCTGCAGCCCAGCTGAGCCTGAGCAGGTAGCCCTGAGGCCTAGCTCTGACTCACCATGGGCGGGAACAGCACTGAGGGCAGCAGCTTTAAACCTCTGCTACCACCTTGTCCGCCATTTCAGGTGAGGGCACCCAGGCGTTAGATCTGCTAGAGGAGCTCTGCAGCAGGAGGATGGTACTGAGGGGAACTCGCTGTTGTTAAGCAAGTTTGTTGATGATACAAGACTGGGAGGGAGCTGTTGAACCCCTCAAGGACAGGGAGGCCGTGCAGAGGAACCTTGAGAGATGAGAGCACAGAAAGGGACCTGGGGGTCCTGGTAGGCCTCTGGAACAACCTCCCTAGGTAAGTGGTCATGGCACCAGGCCTGGCAGTTCAAGAAGTGCTTGGACAGTGCTCTCAGGTATATATTGTCATTCTTGGGGTGTCCAGTGTAGGACCAGGAGTTGGACTCAATGATCCTTATGGGTCTCTTCCAACTCAGACTGTTCTGTGATTCAAGCTACTTAAGAATTGGGTGATGCCTTCCTAAACTTCTACTATAGAGAAGAGGAAGCAATCTCACCACTGCACTACATCAGTACTGCTTTTTCAGTTAAAAGACAAAATTCTAAAAGCTTTAAGGAAATAATTTGCTTCTTCTGAACATCAAAGGAAAAGTTTTTGTCATAACTGAAGATTTTGTCTGAAACACTTCATAGTATTTATTTTTTTGAGAAATTATTTATTAAAAAAGAACTGATCATTCTAGAACAGTAATTATCTCACATCCAAAATGAGGCCAGCTAGCCTCACAAATAAATGGAGAACCTACAAGATGGTGATGAGCAGAATATGATGCAGATCCAGTTAGCATCCAGCGACTGCAATATTTTCAGATGTTATTAGAGAGAAAAAAGGTTGGAGGCAGTGGGAGAAATATTTAGACTACTTAAAATACAAAGCTCGTTCTTGTAGTAGTCTATTTATGAGTCAACCAAGCAAAATAATGAAGAATGGACCCTAGTTTTTAAGATGAGTGGGAAAAGCAAGACTATTAAAAAGACTTTGGCTTAGTTTCTGTATTCGAAAAATCCATTTCTAGCCCTATTTATGCCTGTCAGAAATCAGCTTTCTTGGCTGGCAGTTGGATGTACTAGCAGTAGTCCATCTGGTTGGAAACCCTGAGGAGGACCTACGTTTGTGCAGATAAAACAGGCAGGACTGCAGTTAACAGACTCAGGCAAAATGACATAGTGAACTTCCATTTTTAAATAATTGGCTATGACATAAAGATGTGGAAACTAGAACACAGAAGGGGAAAAAAAGAACTGGATTAAATTTGGTTTGAGGAATGTCTATTTCAACCTACAAATAAATTATTGCCATGTTTTAAGAGCGTGTGTCTGTGAAATGACAATTTGACCATAAGTATTAACCCAAAGAGCAGTACCTGGCTGGTTCTAATTAGGACCCTATTGAAGGATGAGTGCTGATTTATTCAGGTCATGTATGCATGCTGCTTAGTCATACATAATTACTGACTAGTGAGGGGCTGATTTACTAGATTTCTGTCTTTTGTAGAATGCCATCATCAGTTTCACTGACTAATATATCTATAAGTAGAAGCTGATGGGTATACAATGTCAACATGTCAAACCACTTTTGGGAGCCTTCTTGACAGGATTTTCAGAACCGTAAATTATGAGACTGAGACATTCTCTGTGTGTGGCTGTAACTATTGAGAAACCTCTGTTAAGAAACATGAGAAATGTAGCACCAGAGGGGAGAGTGATGGTTTAACATGTCTCAGGTACATTATGTTGTACATATATGTTAAGTATATAATTTTCATGCAGTACAAAATGTTGGGTATTATTGTTTTTACTGACTTCAGCCAAAATATGAGGAGCATGGCTCTGTAATGTAGGGTTGGGATCACACAGTCATCTGCAGCTGAGGCACATAGGTTGTGTACAGCAGATGGTAACAAGCATGTGTTTTAGGCAAAGCTTCATGACATTTACTCCAAAAGTGTAACTTTTCCTTAATATTTTTTTCTTGGTGTGCTCACAGTGCTGTCAATCTTCACTCAAGCTGGAGGGTGTATGCTTCAGACAGAGAGCCTTGCTTTCTTTGACAGTAGCCCCTTGTTCCTCTTCCACTTAGGCATTAACTTACTACAGAAACATTTCCCTGAATTGTATCTTGGAAATTATCACTTCTTATTTCGCACTAATGGGACATCAGTGGAATATTAGACAGCTGTATAAAAAAATGCAGGAAAAATAGTCTACAGAATTCTGTGCATGGAATTGCATTGCTTCTTGCCCATTACAAATGCCTCTACGTGAGCTGTCATAGCTCAGGCTGCTGTGTAAGATGTCCCACTGTATAGAATAAGAAAAATATTACTTTCTGAAATAATCCCACTGCATTTATGAGACCTACCAGGTATCTCTGCAGTGCCAGGGACAAATGAGCTCTTTAGCAATCTTGTCACACTTGCTTTCATAGCTCTCTCTGAGTGTCCAGCAGAGAAGCTAATGTGAACATAGTCTCTCCTGCTTTATGTTGATGCACAGTCTGCTTTCTGTACATATTCAGAGAATTTAGGTTCAGTTTTGGGGTAAGAATTCCTTTTAAGGATGTAAATTGTGATGAATGTCAGGAAAACTTGAGTGCAGCTTTAGTGAGCAGAGTGTGGTTACATCAATGCTTGACCTTCCAAGAAGTCACCTTGCAGTGCATTTTCACTGTTTGCATGCATGCTTCTTGCCAACATTTCACAAAAACATTTTTCTCTGAAAGACTTCCCTGGTGTAGAGATATAGCAAGCTCCATTAAAAATTAAGTCAGCTGTGCAGTTTATCACTGGATTAGCTTTTTTTATTATGAATAAAGTTTTATGTAGTAGATGGGAGAACTTGGTCTTCCATAACATAAATATTCCTGATGGTTCTCGCTGTCACACAAACTTTAAAGCAAGGGTTTTGCAATTTGTAGAACTTTTTGTCTTCAAGCTTTACATCTTTCTTTCATATTATTTCATAATCCTTAGGTTTCATTACTTAAACTGTCTTCCTCCTCTGGATAATTGGAAACAGCAGCAAAGAAACTTAAAATCCAGTGGGAAAACAAAACACAAATAAAAAAGAAAACCCTTTATGAAATTGACCTTACAAGCAAGGGCATGGTCACTGAACAATGATCAACATGCTGTGAGCACAGACTTCAGCGTATTCCTTTGTGCCATTCAAGAATTCAGACAGCAATCCAGCCTCTTATTTCCATGCTCTTCCCAGCCTTTGATCTGTGCCACAGCCAGGAGCATCCCGAGCGGAACAGAGATGCCTCTGGGGTGCAGGAGCTGATGCTTCCAATCTAATCTAGGCCATAAGTCTTGTGGGGAGCAGCTGAGGGAACTGGTGTGGTTTAGTCTGGAGAAGATGGTCTGGACATGATGATCTGAGAGGTTTTTTCCAACCTAAATGATTCTACGAGTCTACGATCTCTGCAGGCTTCTCAGGCTAAAACTCTCTTGGTTTTCCAAGCAAGAAAGAAAAGGCACCTCACTAAGGTCTTTGCAATTTTTTCCTCAGAAGAAAGTTTTGGTCTTAAGACAAAGCCTTCACTTGACACAGTCTGTATTACAGCTGATTTATGCATCTTCAAGGACTAACTTCTTTCTCCAGTGAAAACTTTCCTTCCTTCCTAAGCTCTTTCAGGATTAAACAAAGCACTGTCCCAGGTGAATTTGATAAGCAATCAGAAGTGGCTAAATCCACAAATACCTTATCACAATCTAGTACTGTCTGCCTTTCTCTTCCTTTGAGAAGTAGGTAATTGTCATTGGGGCTTTGGGCCAAAAAAAAGGTTTATTTTATCCTTCCTGTCAATGTGGAAAAATGATAGAGAAATGAGGTTTTCAGCACTAAAAAGCTGGTGTTGTGGATTAACTTTTTGCAGCACCAAGATGGGAGGAATTGGTGCTGCAGTTTAAATGCTGAGGACCATGTTGATTGGAGAATTTTTTTCTGTACAAGCTCTCTAAGCTGAGGTCTGTCCCTTATTCCCATTAGTTGGCTTACTTGTTTTCCTGTCTCACCCAGAGGATTAATGGAATTGTAGCAAGAGTATTTCGTGCTTAGATAGTTCTTATGTTAATTTAGCCAGTATTTCCTTTTTTCCCTTGTTCTAAAAACAAAAAAAGAGAGCCCATGAAGTCCTGATGACTATTTGTATGTCAAATAGGAAAATATCCTTTGTCATTTCCCACACACAAAACTTTTTTTTTAAATCTCAGGTTGTTTAACCTTGCTTAAATCATGACAGCAATTGAGGTTAATTTAAATGAACTGCATACTCCTATAAATTAGTAAATAGGAGAGTCAATTAACCAAATTAAATCTTATTGGAAATTGGCTGCTGCCATCTGGAAATTTTTTATGAGACTTTATAGTTGGCATGACCTTTAGAGTGGAGCTGGCAGGACTTTTTTATTTCTCTAAGAAACGCGTGACTTAGGAGATGAAGTATTTGTGAAGCATTTTTTAATACTCTGCACTTGCTGGATCCCCATAGTGGAATATAACATGTCGATGAAGAGGCAGTTGAATAGGTGTGGAGTTTCTTACTGCAAAAGCTGAGTCTCATGTCTGTGTGTTGGAATCTATTCCTGTGATATTTTTTATTGGGTTATTTTGGGTTTTTGGTTGTTGGTGGTGGTGGTTGGGGTTTTTTGTTTTTCTCTATTATGTTCTACAGTTTTATAATGCACTGAGGATTCTATTCTGTTAAGATTGACTTTTATCTGTCAACCTCTAAGCTGCTTAACTTCTAAATTGCCAGGTTTGTTTTTCTCTTTAAAACTTCCAGGGAAGTCAGAGGCAGGCTTGTATTGAATAGGGATGTTTTAAGGTATTATTTTCATGGTATCTAAGCCATTCTGGAAGTGTGCTGTCTGGACAGTGTGTTGTATACACATGCATGCTTTCTCTCTGGGAAAACAGAAGAGTGATGTGGTTCCGGGGTGGGGGGAGCTTGTTCACTGCACCCTGCTGTGTTGCATGGTATTATTTCAGAGCAGATGTGTCCATGTTACTGCGTGAAGTTACCTTCATTCCCATAGACCCCTGGGACGACTCCTTTTGGAGATGACTTAAAGGCTAGCTTGCTGTGCCTCAGTGAAAAGACAGAGGGGGCACTGAAATGCTTCCCTTAGTTGGGGGGAGCTTTTGTAGCTTGCTGACCTCCTTCAGGATGCTTAACCTGCAGCCTTGTATTGAGCTTAAGCTTCCTCTTCGCAGTAGCCCTGTTTCCTTAGGGACTTTAACAGCAAGTGGCAGACTGCCCAGAATGCTTGTGGAGTCTTCATCCATGGAGAAATTCAAAAGCCATGTGGACATGGTCCTGGGCATCTGACTTCAGCTGGACCTGAGTGAGCAGAGGGGTACATGGACAAGATAATCTTAAGAGGTCACTTCCAACCTCAGACACTCTATGATTCTGTGATTAAATAACCCATGCTCATGGCCACTGCATCTCCTTATTAGTTTTCTCAAGTACCTCCACATTCTTCAACATTATCAGGTAAGACTCTTGCAAAGAAAGCAGTGATAGGAAATAGTTGCCAAACTCCTGAGCTGTTGACCTAAGCCCTGTCTGTTTGACTGTCTCTGAGAAGCCCCCGAGATAAAATGATGTGCTTCAAGTCATAAAGTGCCTTTGCCTCAGTGAGAAATGTGCTCCACAGTGCATGACTAATCTGCAGCAAAGCTGTCTCTGCTCTGCACCCATATGCATGAACAGACGGGCTGTGGTGCCCAGATGCCTCAGTACTGGTCCTGTGGCTGGAAAGTTCCCTTGCATGGGGGAAGAGTTCTGTTTTTTTCAAGCTAAAGAGAACACCAGAGCTGTACAGACACAAGAAGGATTTTTAAATTATTTTTTTTATTTCCTAGAGATTGACTGGAACTAATTTGGGAAGAGAAGGGATTTGGAAAAAGGGGCACTATTGTGGCATGGGGAACAAAAGCTTTGTATGCATACATATGCTTTATATATAGGTGCTATTGAAGCACAGTATGGTCTCACTATACTTGGGGATCTATCCCTATGTGGTCAATTAATGTGATTCATTTTACTCTTATTTCCAGTGATGTCCTGATGTGGTTATCTCTCTAAAATAGACTTTAGACTTTGCTCTGCTCACTTTTCTATAATAGTTACCACAGATAAGCATTGTTCAGTGTAAGATCTCCATCTTTTCCTGCTTTAGAGAACTTGCTTGAAAAAATCATGGACAGTTTAAGAGTTACTTTGAATGCATCAAATTACTGGGGAGCTAAAAGGTTGAGTTGGGCAAAATCTTGATAGTGACTGAGGTCCAGAGTGTAAAAGACCCTAGGCTGTCTTCCCTGATGGGGTCTGGACAATTTGGCAGCTGCTGACAACACACAGAGTTCATGCCATAATTCCTGGAAATGTATCTGCTATCAGAGTTGTGTCCTAGGGGATTTTTGTGTGATGCTGGCAGAACTGAAGAGCTCCACTGTAGAAAAATTTTACACCCTCCTGAGAGGCAGCAGGTGGCTGAAGGAGCAGGGAGAGAATATCTGCTGCAAGACTTTTATGTGAACTCTTCTACAAGGAAACAAGGGATGCTAGAACTGCTCTGACCCTTAGGTGCGTCTATTTCTCCTCAACCCTACAGAATTGTCAGTATATTGCAAGAAACTGGAGGCACTTAGAGTGCTGAGGTGTCTTAACTTTATTCTTAAAGACAAAAGACCTCTGCTAAGACTTCAGAGGTCAGATTTCTTTTAGTCTTTTTTTAATTGAGGCTGATTATCTAGGGAGTCTCAAAAGAATGAAATAATGTGCAAACAGCTGGATGTGGTTGTGGAAAGGGTTTGTTTGCGATGAGTTGGGGATCCATTTCATTGCATCCAGTGGTGATATGAAGGCATAAATATTGAGTGCCTCCTACCTTCATTCAGGTAGGCTCTTGGGACTCCTGGTTTTTGGGGGATGACTATAGGCCAGCTTATTCTGCCTCAATCAAAAGACAGAGGCACTGAAATGCTATGGTATATATGGCTAACATATACTGTGCTGTTTCCACACTTTGATATTACTTTGTAAACCATTTTCACAGCAGAACATTTATTTCATTAACTTTCTTTAGAGTGCCTGCTAGGTAATAATTTTTATTTGTGATAAGCAGCAGAGAAGAGGTTTTTTCAATTCTGCTAAACCACTGAGAATAATGATCGGAAATGTCAATAATTTATACCACTTTCTTGCAAGCACACAAACTAGATGTTAATCTGACACCTTTGCACACTCTATGCTGGACAAAAATTTTGCTGATATCTTGCCTAAAGACGTAAACCACCCTATTTGGAGTGTATGTATAAAACACCATAGCATATTGTTTAGTATTATTCTACAGCAAAGAGGGGTAAAGCCTTCCAAAAGAGGGACAGAGATTGGCATATTCTGTGATGTGATGGGAAAAACTCACAGGAGACTCAAATTCTCTTCCCATTAGGCAATTAAGTAATTACTTCATGGCTCTTTTTATTGTCTCAAATGAAACTTTGTTTGCTTTGATTTCTGAAAAATTGGGAGCGAGGGGATGCAAAAAACGTTTCCATGTTTGATGTATCTCTTGGAAAAGATCTGAAAATGAGAAGGTGAGGTCTTCTATGAAAGTGATTGGGAAGCCAAGCCATTTTCACTTGTAGTCTCAGATCTATAGAAGGACCAAGTGGAATACTGGGGAAAAAAATACGGCAATTGATATTTCATTTACTCGTGTGCTCATGTGGTCCTTTATTCTACTAAATGTGGTTAAGTTACGTAACCTTTATGTATATCATGGTGTTTCAGAATAGCTTGTTCACTATACAGGATTCTTATTCAGAAATTATTTCTTATTTAGCTATTGGCTAAATGAAATAGAGGACAAGCTATCAAAGATAGAAAAAATCTTGAAACCATTTTAGATACTAAAGAGGACCAATATATTTTTTTAAAGCTACATAATTATCACTTAACAGTCTTTGAGGGACTATTCGAACTTCGTGCAGGAATATCAATTACAGGAGTCTAGTTTGAAATAATTGAGAGTTAAAATGCTATGAGTTGTACTTTAAGGTGAAATAATCAATTGTTTAGAGTGATCTCTTTTTCAAAAACTGTGTCTTATGCCTGCATTATCTCAGTGCAGTTTTTTCTGTGAAGTGTTATCTGACTGAAGTTGTGTGGGGTGGAAGATGTATGTTTCAGTAAGTAGCCTTTGTGCCATATTTATATCTCAGTGTGGTACATAGCAAGTTTTTCTTTTCCATGTATTGTAATTTGTTTGTCATAAATTTCATGAAACATCAAGAGAGACTATTGCAGCTGACAGAAACAGGTGCTGCACCACTGATTTAAATGGATTTTTGCCTGCCTACATCCATCATAGATTTGGTTGTCTTCCAAAATATTTTTTCTGTCAGAAATGACAATTTCAGCCTGTTCCACTGGTAGCATTGCTAGAACTAATGGTGCTATTATGCAGTGAAATGGAACTGGCCAGATCCTGTCCCTCGCTTTTCTTATGAAGCAACCTTCTTTTGGCTTGTATTGCAGTGCTTCTCTTTTATGACAAATGTAGTTTTTCTGAAATTAATTCTAGTGCAGAAAGAAAACCCTCTTCTGTTTTGTTGGTCTTACCCAACCTTCATTTCTGTGTTGATATGCATAGAGACTGCTGCTGCAAACAGCCTTTTGCTAGCCAGTCATTCTGATGATATTGCTTTTTCTTTGCTGCATCAGATGTTAAATTGTCTCTGCTTTCAGGGCCTGTCACAACATCACTTCTCTGTGATTATTTCCCACTTGGTATCAAGTGCTTCACTCCTGCTCCCAGACAGCACCTTCCCCATCTCCCAGCAAACCCTCCTTTCTCTTTCACCTTCCCTCATACTTGGCAAGACATTTTTGTGAATCTCTTTAGGGCTGCCGCCTCCTCCTCTTCCAGTCCCTCCTTAATTCCCCTGTGCTCTGATGCCTGCAGGGACCGTGCCAATAGTTAGCCTGGTGATGTGTTGTGACTACTGCCAATATGGTCCCAGAGTTTCCGTGCACTCTCCTGTCTGCTTCCATCTGTTGTCTCTTCTCTTGCACTCAGGGTTTGCTATGTGCCTGTCACTGTTGCTGGGGAAATGACAGGATTGCTGCAAGTAGCATCACATTAGCTGCTGAGGACATGCAGAGCTGGGAGCTCAGCATGGGTGGACCTCATCTGGTCCTGGGGTGCACCACAGCAATGCTTTTGAGATAAAAAAATTGTTAATGTTTTAAAGAGTTGTGCCTAAATACAAAGAGAACGCTTGATAGAGATGATGTGAGGACCAAGTGCTACATCACTGAGGATATTGTAATAGCCACTGGACTGGGCAGCACCATCATGTCTTGGCTCTGACCTGGGTATGATTGAGCATGCTTTGGGAGCCTTTACTACAGTAAAGTGTTCCTTTTTGGAACACTTGAATAACACACATCATTAGGCATAGTGCATACAGATCCATCCTGTTTCTGAACATACTGTATACTGTCTCAGAGGTGTTTCACTTTTGGATCACTACAGGCTATCAGATTTCCATTCCACTTGCTGAAGTGTGTTCTTGTGCTGTGCATTCCAGAGAGAGAACATGGAGATTAATGAAAATAGGTCAGATAATTGGAAAACATGAAATAGATGCTGGGTTTCACTTTGGTGAAAAATCATCGTATGTGTGTGCATTTAAAGTAAATAATTGAGCTTGGAATTAAGTTGATTCAGAAAGAGGTTGTGTAAGTGCACTGGAATGATAATGTTTAGTAGAGAACTTTACAGGTATTTTCAAAAAGTCTATCTGAAATAAACGGTAGTTGAGTGTGTGCTTTCCTTTCTGAAACAATTTGAAGGTTCCTGAGCCACTTGAAACAAAGTATTAGTTTCTAAACTTTCACATGTGTCTGTCTGTGTGTAAGGACACAATGTGTACTTTTCTTTCTCAAAACTTAAACAGCAGTAATTCCAGCCAATTACGTAGATAAAAATTAAGAGTTTTTCTGTGCCTATTTCTTCTAGTTATTTGTAAAGATTTTAAAGGAAGAGCTCCCAATTTTGATTCATCCAAATGGCTCTCTGTTCTTCTTTTAAAAGGCATAGACCAAAACCAAAAACCTTGAGTGCAGGCAGTTTTAACTAGGTGGATTGAGTTTTTTATTATTATTTTCCTCTTCTTTACAAAATTAGGTTCAGGATTTAATGGTTCATGTTCAGTAATAAACCTGTGTTGTTTTGTTTGTAAACTCCAGGGTGCTAGGTTAGGATTTCTTAATATTTTTATTTCTTCTAGTTATTTGTTAAGATTTGATTTTGGGCAAATGTCAATTTAACCAATATGAAATAAAACAAAAGCTAGGTATCAATGTCATTGGCAGGCTGTTCCAATTCCACTCGTATTTGGTGATTGGATTCCTGTAACTTGCTTATGCTTAAAATTCTTTATTGATTTCCACTTAGATGTTTTCTTCAGATCTAGTTAGGTGCTTCATGCCAGAAATGATGCTAGTACTGTGCAAATAGCATAAGTTATCTTCCTTTACTAGTAAATACCCATCCTTGTTTGTCTGCTGGTACACACCTGCTTGAATTTAGATCTGTCTTTTATTATCCACTGTGTAATGCTGATCTACTCTGGTAGTAACAATTACTTTAAAAGGAGAAAATTAAAAACATTCAGAGAAACATCTGATGTTATATTTATCTCCACTTAAAGTTCTAGTTCTTCAGCAAAGGAAGTTGATGGAATATAACTGTTAAAATAACTCCAGTAGGACACTTTTTTAATGTTCAACCTGAATAAGATGTCTGAGAAGCAACTGGGAGCTATATGCCCAAAAAGAAATGAGGTCAGCATCCTGTGGCTTGGATACCAAAATATCGTATGATTCATAAAATAAGAAATTGTAAGAAAGAACTCATAGCTTATCACTCTGTGTGTCAGGAAGCAACCCAAGAATGCTGGAGATGCTTTGGTTCTTTTAGCCTTTCTTATTGTGGTATCTCTCACTATGTTGTAGAATTCTCCATGTTAGTCTTTCTCCCTTGTGGTTTAACCTGTCACTCCCTTTAATCTCTTATTCCCAGCCAGAAGGGGGAAAGCTTTGTTCGAGCAAATCTGCGTTAGGAAGGAAGTATTCTGGCAGAAGCCTGGAACTGAAAGATACACCTGTGTGCATGTGTAAATGTGTATCTAGGTGTGTATGCACCCATTTCTGTGTGTATTTAATACCTGTCATTCATGGACTCATGGATAGATAGAAGGTAGAAGGATAGGTGTGGATGGCAGAAGACAGAACTTGGAATAGCTCTGAATTAGTGTTTTAAGGAATTGACTGGGAAATAGAGTAACTATTTAGGCACACATTTTATATGTGTATACAGATGGAGAGAACACATTAATGAGGCAGGTCACCCTGAAATGGATAGAACTGACAACATCTGTAGGCTCAGATTTTCGGTGGTAATGAGTTTGAGTTACGGTGTGAATCATAGATAATTTATTTGGATTATTAGTAAAGAATAAAATTTAAGAAAGTAAAATGTACATAAAGGTTCACATTAGAAGAATTACCAGTTCACCCTAATGCATCTGAAGATCAGTGGTCTCCCAGTGAACCATAGATTGGCCAATACACATTTGGAACAATAGTTTTTTATGTATCTTCTGAAACTACAGCTGATGAGACAAAATATTTTTGTATAGGTGGGTTTAGATCTTCTAAACCAGGGGCTATAATATTTAAGCAGCATGTTTTACTGTGGATCAGTAGAAGATCAAGTTCTTTTTAGAAAGCCTCAAAATAAAGTTTAGTAAAATCATTGCTGAACTTGAATCCAGAGGTGGAATATCATTGTCACTGCTGGATTTTGTTTCACAATGGCAGCCCTGAGATCAAAGGAGCAGGAGTTCAGACACTGCTATTTTTTAAATCCTCAAAGATTTGCAGGAAATCAGAGCAAATAAGTTAAAATATCTTGCTTTGAATTACTCTCTTGGATGGATGGATGGAAGTTTTCTACCCTGAAGGATTTTACAGCAGGAGTCATTCATGTGAAGTGTTGGATGGGAGAAGAAGGAATGTTTCAGAAAGGGAAGTGCTTTGTGTTGGAGCTCTTTCATAAATGGATTATACTGTTATCCGCTTGAAAGTAGCCTTTGTTTCTGAGGTGATTTCATTTGGTTTCTAATCCTTTCAGGTGCTGATGTTTGCTTTGCCTTATTAAATCGGGAATAGGATTTTTGCATGCTGTCTTGGTTTTTCTAGCCGTTAGAACAGTATGTGCCAGTGAACTGGCATAAAACTGGTGTTATCCTGCCATGTCATTCCTGGCATATTCCTGGGAAGCTCAGCAGAGGCTTGCTGCAGTTTGCTATGTGGCTGCAGTTGCAAAAGTTTATTACATGTTGTAAGCAGTTTGGGAACCAGTTTCCACAAACGGGGTGCAAATGTCATAAAACCATGGAGACTGGAAAATTAGTGGTGATAATATGACTCCTTCAGGATAATAGAGTAAGCAAAATGGAGATGCAGTCCGTCCTCAAAAAACAGACTATTTCTCGAATAGCAGCTGCCTAGGAAGACTCCTCGTCCTTCCAGCAGTCTGGGAAATACACATAACAGTGGGGAAATAACATCTGAAAAATTTAACTGACTTGCCTTATGGAAGTCTTTGATCTGAAAACTTCATTTAAATGTCCTAAGTCTGAGCTGTCTTACACAGAAACCTCTTCTTTTTCTCTAGAACAATGCAGACTTCTGTGTGTACTTAAGCTTCAAATTACAGCACTAATCTGTGACCAGTTTTTTCATATCATTATTACTCTAAATGTATATCAAAGTGTTGACTACTTTGCTTTACTGCAGTTGAGTCAGATTCAGATAATATGTATTTCAACACTGAGAAATTCTTCTCCTGTATGCCTTTGTAGCAAATAGTATGATATACCTTCATTAGTGCTACCTAGGAGAATGGCTGTTTCTAAGAGAATTTTATTGCAGATACACTACTCTGCAAAAGAATTATGCTCTTCTGATTGAGGTAGAAATGTACTTTGATTCAGCATCCCTATTTATGAAGGAAGGAATACTATTTTTTCATTGTGTGAAAAGGGAAAAAAAGGGAATAAAATAAATTGCAGCACATACCATCTCATATATTTGGTCCTACACAACAAAACTTTGAAGAGTTATTCCCATTAGTTTAAAGTAATCACACTGTCATGTACTGTTGTTAATCAGAGTAACACAAAAGAATAGACTCATTTACCAGCAATGCAGAAGAACTTTGAAGATATCAATTTCCCTAAATTTCTGAAAATTAGTGCTATTGCTGAATTTTGAATTCACAACCTCGCTCTCACCTATTCACATTTTTGTGGATAAGTGGTTAAATGAATTAAATTCAGAATAAGTCAGCAGGAGGCTTAGAAGGCAGATGCTATTTGATGGCAATGCTGGCTTGTCACTGATGTCCCAGACAAATCAACCATGTGTTTTATAGTTTATATATATAAGGAAGATTTGCTGAAACAGCAAAATGACCAGATATGATACAGAAGTGATTTTTATTTTTTTTCCTCTGGTTTTTAGGAGCTGAAAAATTCTTGTTAGGTAAATGTCATCATAACACTAGCCCTGCTTTCTGTGCATTTTCTTGACTTGCATACTTTATTCTAATTGAATTGCAGCTTATTATAGCTATTTTAAGGTTCAATACTCCATGGAGGCAAGATGAATAAGAATCAATCTGAAGACTTCAGATCCTTCATCAGGAATTGCTTCCAACAGCAGCCCTGTCTCTGCAGTAATCTGTGCAATTTTGCTAGCAGCAACACACACTGACAACAAGACACCTGAACTGTGTTTCTTTTCTTGTTCATTGGGATCTTTCATTGTTACAGAGACTGATAGTCTTTCTTATAAGGTTAGAAAAGATCCATAATAGCTTTTATACTATTATATTTTAAACTCTAGACTTCATTAAAATACTCTTCAGCTCCTTCCCTTTCCAGCTTCCTTTCTGCTTATGAATTATTCAGGCTAGATTTCACTTGAGGTAAATAGTTTGATGTGGAGGTTTTTGTATCTGGATTTAGATGCAATGAGGAGTGTTAAACGCTCAGAATGTTAAGTGAGGAGAATTGCAGAGGCTCAGCTATTAAGATGGAAGACATTTGCTGTGAGTGCTCTGGGGCTGCCGTTGAGATCTCAACACGGGGCTATTTGTCATTCTGAAGTAGGGAGGCTTTATGATGCCTGGAGTATAAATCAGCCTTTACATGGTGTCGAGTCCTGAAGCACTATGAAAACTCTAATCCACTTCTGAGCTAACAGAACATGTTTGGTTTTACAAGCTTTAAAGTTTCCCTTTTTATTTAACCCTGCCATCATGTTATTAATCATTATTTTCTAGAATTTTATATACCTCCCCAAATGTAGTTCTTTAATGGTTTGCTTCAAGGTGGTAGCCATGCTGCTGAGATGAGCTTTAACTTCAGTCATGTAACAGAGATGCAGTTTCAGCAAAATTAGTGTTATTAATTCTCCTTCTGTAAAGAGCAATACTGGCTTCAATTTCCAGCAGGCTTTACAGGCCACCAGTGTTTGGCTGCTTTGTTGAAGGATGCTGTCTATGCTTTGTTTCCTTCTGTGTGGTATCATATTAGTGTTAGTACTTGGACACAGGAGAAACTGAAGATCAGCAATGCCCATGTGGCTGTTTTTATCATGTGTCTGCAGTCCAGGGGTCAATATTAGCTCAGCACAGCAAAACAAAACTCCTTTAAATACAGCTAGCCCAAGTATAAAGGATTAGTTCAGAAACTATACATACTGAATGATGTCAACTCATAGAATCTGTTTCTGTTCTTGTACTAGCTAGTAAATATTTACTAACTAGTAAATATTTTAACCATCAGAGAGCATTTTGTTTATTACATGTTGTGATGTACAGTATTATATAGACAGTACAATTGTGCAGTCATTTGAACCATAGTACTTTTACAGGTGGAGTTATTAGCATCAATGAAGTCTATTAAAATCACTTTATTCTCCTACCAAGCCGCACAGTCAGCATGCACTGGTTACATGTCTGCAGTTGCTAGTATGCAGTGATGGAGTCAGAGATGCGGAAGAGCCTATTTACTCCCCATTAACTGAGAGTAACCCCAGTGCTGCTGGATATGTCAGCACCAACCAGCTCCTGTGCTAGGCACTGGAAATCCACCCTGGTGCACTGATGTCAAGAACTCTCTGCCATGCCAGCCAGCTTGGGTGGAGGAAGAAAAGCTAGATCCACTCTGTACAGGGTGTTAACTCTCACTTTGGAGCAATGCAGTTTATGCATTCAGTTCTTGAGCCTGTGGAATGGAGGCTTCTGAAAAGGCAGGAGATGATCAAGGAGAATGATGTCAGGTTTATCTACTTGTGTATTATTTAATCCTGCTTCCTTAATGTTCAAATGGTGGAACATAAATGTTCCAGGTCTAATTAATCTAAATGGTTGTAGCCAAAATTTGAGTCACTGCTTTCTCTGCTAAAAAAAACTACTTTTCTTATACAGCAACTTCAAGTTGTTGTTTTCATTAAAGTGCTTGTGCCCAGTAAGGAAGCATAATAGTTCAGTGGCAGAGTGATTGCTTGTGTTAGCAGTAGCACATTGAAGTTATATGACCTCTCATTAATCTGTACTTTGATAAGGTCCTGGAGTAGCAGGATTAATGACATTCCACTGTAAATTATTCAAATCCCTGCCTGTGCACTGACTAGCTGCTTGGAGAAACATGCAAGTGATACTGAATCTTTTACTGCCTTAGAGAATAACTGCAGTGGTCTAGAGAGAGAAATTTGCTCATCTGGATTGTAGGTCACGTGAATCTGCCTAACATCATCTTACTTCTGCACATGGTAAAATTTTCTTTTTTTATTTTTCTGCATATGATTTTACCTCTAAAAGTACTCTAATCATACAAAGGCTGCTTTTCTTTTTCCTTCATCCTTTTCAGCTTTTGGGCCCCACAGAGCATGCTGAGAGCTAAGGACCTAGACTAGCTTGGTGATACTTAACTGCATTTGGTCCACAAAGCCTTCCTGTCTGCTTATGTTTCCCTTGTGCCACGTCACCCTCATCAAATCCTATTTTTCCTCTTGGCTCCTTTCTGTCAGCCTGCATTCTTCTGAGCATTGTCTCTTCAACCATATCTCATCCCCATGCAGTGCTTTCAGTTCTTGTTAGCAGCATTATCTCCCCTGTGAGGATTATAAACCCTGCTCCTGGTTCAGCAAAACTGTGTGGATTTCATGGCCAGAACAACCTGTCTCTATGGAAGAGAGAAATGAGCATGTCCCTCTTACTTTTTAAGATCTCTTCCAGAAACTTGTGGACCTGAATGTCAGAGGGACTAATAGTATTTGTAACAGCTCACGGAATTGCTTCCACAGTCAGCACTCTCTCCAGCTGAGAAAGTTGTGATTAAAAGATGCCCTGGATCAATTTACAGGAAACAATACATCTAGCAGTGGAGAGTTTTCCACCTCCTTTAGCCTTCAGTGATTAAATGTTTATCCAGTGTTCAACTGGGAATTTAACTTCTGCTCATAGCTGTTTCTAAGCACGAGAAAACTAGTCTATTCTAGTTTCAAGTAGCACTCTTCTATGTACTACTGTGCACCATAGTCATGTCATTTGGAAATTTTTGTCAGGTCAAGAGCAAATCCTTACGCATGACAAGTTAACTCTAATCTCTTTCAAGTTTTCCATTTTTAAGTAGGTTGAAGATTCATTGTAGCACAAACCATTGTCTCAGTGTTGTACACAAAATTATCCTGCCTGAAAATTTCTGTTCTCTCTGTTGAGGAATTGTACTAGCAGTTCTTGCAGTAGCTTTCTGTTGAGGCTTAATGTTCAGCAGAGAAAATCTCAAGTAAAGCCAGTTGGAAAGCTTGTCAGAAGGTGGACTTCCAGTGGAGTACAGGCTCAGTCAATGCCAGCTGATAGACCTCCCTGGCTAAGTAGTGTTTTCTCCTCAGCATAGTACCATGCCCAGGTTCTGCTGATAACCTCTACTGATAGGAGTTCATCCTTTAATTTGGTTGTGTATGGTCCTAAGGCTGCTGTGCTGTTCCAGGTGTGGTTGAGCATTGCTGCATGAGCAGGGATGGCTCCCCAGGGCTCTACCTCACCTCTCATTACTGGGCATCTCTACACCAGGCTTTAGGAAATGCCATGGAGTAATCCTGTGCCCAGCTGCACTTTGGTACTCAGCTTGTCTGCTTTCTAAGCTGCTTCTCAGCAGCTTGCAAAGCACTGCAATCCCTTTTTCCAGTCCATAGAAGAGTGACGCTACTGAAAAGGATCACAAACCTTTATCTCTACTCCTCTCCTTCCCACAACTTTTAGATTGTTACCAAGCAAGAGTGCACTTTTTACTCCTGATGACCCATTGTTACTGGGAGTAGAGATCAAAGATTTTCATTTTGCTGTCATGAAACAATCCTTAGGATTAACCATTGATGTGTCTAGAAGTTACCAGATGACTTGCTGTACCAGTGCCTTTGGGCAGTCTTCTGCAGCCTACAAGAATATTGCTGTATGCTGAGCTTATGCCTCTCAAATTATGTTAGCCTGTTTTAACAAGACAAAAACAGATTTCAGAGCCTTTGCTTAAGATCTTTTATGGCAGTTTGCCTTAAAAACAGCTACAAAATTGTAATGGCTTTTCATTTTGATTTGCTGGTAGGAAACAAGTTGATTGCCCTCTCTTTGGAAAACTTAAAGGCTGAAGTGAAAATTATTTTGCTGACACACCAAATGCTGTTTGCAACCAAACTGATTTTGTTCAGTAATAAAAGTTGATTGGTATAACAAAAGAATGTTTTATGTAAGCCTTGCACTGTTGCCAGTCCCCAGGTTTCATTGAGAGACTCAGGCCACACTCTGATCCCATTTGAATCAACAGGCTTGTCCAGGTGCTTCATTCTGCAGAGCAGAAAACGTTAGCCTCCAACCATTCCTTGTGGAATTTTTTTCTGTGTCCATGTATCCTGTCTTTTGGAGTTGTTCCTGATTACAGCTAGTTTCTGGCTTCAGAGAAGGAGGGAAAAATGTCTGCATGAACTTAGGAAGGCTTCTTGATGCAGGACTTGTAGTTACATGAATTTATCATGGCAAACATAGGTTTTGCTCAGAGGAAGCTGCCTTTCATAAACTCCTTCTGCTTGCTATAGTGGGGCAGATGTGCCAGTCTTGCCATTTCATCCTTTATCGGACAGAGCAGTTCCAATAGTCTCTGCAGGTGTACAGATTTGTTTGGTTTTCATGCTGGTCACACAGAGTAGAAATTCGAAAGTAGCCCTTAAATAGGGCTGGCAGAAGGCCTTGCTGTCCCTCACCCTGGGAACAATGAACTTCCTTATGCAGATTAACCAAGCTCATAGAAATGAGGTATGGATACCATTATATGCCCCTGCAACATTTGTTTAATTGCTTTTGTTTACACATTGATTTGCTGTTAGAAAATGTATTAAACTATAAAGCAGGGATCTGTCAGGTAGAAAACCTGAAGCCTTGAAAGAGTCATTGCGGGGCTCAGATCAGAAGAACTTAAGAAACTTTGTCATATATCAAATGTTTGACACCTAAGCTTCATCTTGCACTTGGCTGTAAGGCAGTTTTATGGACTGTCAGTACAAAGAGAGAATTGACATATTTCTATCAGCCAGTAATTGGGATTTTTTTTATACTTTGTGCTTTCTCTGTTCTTGAATTCCACTATATCATGTTGTTCATATGAAACTGCACTATTGTAATCTTAGTAGGCGTTGCTATGTTACCTCAAAGCATCTGATTTACTTCCTTACAGTTGTTTGGTAGAACAATGAAATGAATGCATTCTGTTGAAGCCAGTGGCAGCCTTACTGCCTTTTAGCCTGCAGAGATATCAACAGAAATGTTTATGGTAGATGTGAGTGTGAAAATATGTATAATGCACCGTAGGTTTACCCTTTCAATATAGCACAGAAAAGGAAATGTGTGTTAGTCGTTACCAGGATAACACTAACTACAGGAGAATAAGCAGTAAGTGCTTTTACACAGGTACAGATGAAAAACATCGGTACCTTGTAGCTTTCTCCTCTGTGTGTGTTTCTGAGCTATCCTCCTTTGCCACATGCCTGCTCCTGCAGGCTTGGATAGAGCCAGTGGAATCAGCACTGAAGGCTGATGCTCAGGTTTGTACAGACATTGAACTATGACACTTGTTGCATGTTGATACTTGCATTTCACAGTTGTTTCTGGAGACAAGTAGGGGGAGGTTGCAAGGTCATTTCGTGGTTACAGCCATTCTTCATTGATCCTCAGAATAAATTTTAGCAGGGTTTATGACTTTGGGGGGGGGCAAGGGGGCGGGGGGAGTTGAGAGCACTGTGCCCAAGAGAACAGCCATGGCTCTTTGAAGCCTTATTAGGTTAAGAGATTCATTCCTGCGAACGTGTGCCAAACTTGCATCTTAAACTCGGTGTGTGCAAAACAGCCTAGCTTATGTATGTATTCATAGCAAGATACACTGTCTGCCTTACATTTACTTAGGCACAGAATTATAATTGGTGCAAAGTAAACAGAATAAATTTACTGCTTTATGGTTTTTGATAGAACTTTGTGGAGCATAAGCTGCTGTACTCAGGAGATCTGGACCTTGTTATGTGGCAGTTGCATCTGCTTTAGCATAAGCTGTTGTTTAAGAATGGAATTTCTTTGTTAGTGTTTTGTTGACTGTGTGTTACCTTGGTTATCATGTATTTAGGTGCCGAAATCTTAAAAAGTATAGCATATTTTCTGTCCCTATGAGCTTTTGAAATTAGTTGGGACTCTGTAAGTAAGTTCAAGCTTCTGGAAAATACAACGTGATCTTAAGTCTAAACAAATTGCCTAGATTATGATTTTTGGTTTGTGGAATGCTTTTTTTCTGTGGAATCTTTTAATACTGATTGTTCTTGGGAAAGTTGATGCAGAAGTTTCTTCTGATAGGAATCTATGCCTTCCTATACCAATCATATTAAATTTTTCCAGTCATTTGAAGATACTAGATTTGAAATCTGTCAGTCCTGGATACTTAAGTATAAAGCACCACTTTCAAGCTATCTAAAGACAGCTACTGAAGGTAACACTGTTTGGAATGTAAGCAGGTTGTACAACAACTTATAGAGGAGACCAAAAGATAAGACTATCTGTTTCAAGTTATGGTATGTTCTCGTTTAGAATCTGTTGCTTTAAATCTCATCTGAAGACACTAAGCTTGATGTTGAAACTCCACACTTCTGAAACATCTGGGTCATTCCCCATGTTGGTCTGTCACTCGAGTATTGATCGTGGCTGCCTCTGACACTTTGAAATCTAATGAGCTCACAGCCCAAGGTCTGGTAGCTGCAGGGTATTTCTTCCAATATCTCATAAATTTCCTGCTTCTTTTCCCATTTTAATCAGATGACCTTGGACTATCAAACTGTAAGCTGTTGTTACAATGAATAGTCCTTTGACTCGTACAGTGAGTGTCTCAGAATTTTCAGGATTGAAGCTATTCCACTTTGCTCAGGGTGGCTAACTTTCTTTGACTGTATCTTTCAGTCCATAGATTCAAGCTTTAAAAATTCATTACAGACTTTCTTCAGTCCTAAAACCAAAACCCTACATACAAGCCCCTGGTTCTGAATTGTGATGTAGTTTACAAATAGGTTAATGCAATCATTTCTTCTTCCAAATGAATAGAAACTGGGGAATGTTTGACTTTGGGATTTACTTTCCCAGGGTGCTAAAAAATAAATTCTAAATACCTGTGATCACTGCTGCATTTTTACCTCTTTAGATTAAATGAAAAAATCTCCACCTCTTCTATGAAAAACACTGTGAAACACAGATATGTCCTTATTGACCTCACTTAGCTCTTTGACCTGACCTTGCTGAATTCATGTTCATTAATGACAGAAAAGATTTGAGAATGTTAAGATCTGTTAGACTAGACCAGCCTAATAAGGCTGTGTGCAGATTACAGAAGAATGAAACCCACAACTAGAGAGAAGTTAAAATCACTGGCAGAGCAACATTTGCCTGGGGCACATTTTCAAATAAAAGCTCTATTCTTTTCTATTGCAATAGCAGAAAGTGGAAAGAAACAGTTTCTCATGCTTGAAGTAAAGCTGGTGCATTGTCACAGGCCCTTCATGGAAAAAAAAAATCAGTGAACTATTCATGTAGCTTTAGAAAAATCAATTATCCCATTCCAAGTAGATGATTAATTTCCTGATAATTTAGTGCCTTTTATTTAAAAACAAACATCTTCCTGTTCTTCAAGCATAAGTGAGAAAATCTATTACCACAAAATGGTCCTAGGGAATTGTTTGCTTCTTCAAGGGTCCAAGTCCTCTTGTACAAAAAAAATAACAAAAGGGAGGGGGGGAAAGGGAAAACAAACAAAAAAAACCCAAAAACACACATGGTGGAATAAAAAAGTCTGATATGCAACACTTTCATGAAGCTGTGCAGTCTTATCCATACTAAAGATTGCATTAATGTATATTCACTCTCTAGGAATACAAAACTTGACTACTCTCAGCCTTCCCATGCAGCAGAGAGCAGAAAGAAACCAATATAATAAAATGGTATTAACAAATGACTTAATTTCTGAAGTGAGTATAATTAAGGCCCTAGGCATTTTTATTTCCTGTTTCTAGGATTAACCAGTTCTAAAGCAGGAGGAGAGAAATTAATACTAAAACCAGAGCTGATGATTTTATCTTCATTTTATTGATTGTAAATAAGCTCAGTATATTGGGAGGATGAGTTCTATTAAGCTGAAAAAGCTAAAGGAATTAAAAAGACACTCTTGGAAAAATCTGAGCTTTTGACTAATAATTCATAGTCAGCATGGAGGTTACTGGAACAGTCATAAGAGAGATGAATATTCCTTCCACAGGAGTAGGAACAAGAGAAGACCTCGAGCTGAAATTGTCATGAAGTCATGGTATTTATGGAAGGTATTATTTCACTTTATCTAAGACAGGAGGAGATGATGTTACTATATTTTAATGGTTTTCTCACTTCATGGGAGATGAAGGAGAAGAGATAAAGGAGAAGTAAAGCTGATATAGGGAAGAAATAAATCATCTTTTTCACTGTTAGTACTCTGACCCCAGGGGCTTGGACAAGATGACCTCCAGAGATCTCTTCCACCTTCAGCCATTCTTTGACTTTCTGTTTAAAAGTGAGAGAGATAAAATGAGATTCATCATTTTCATTATATAGAACAATTTATTTTGAACTGATTTTTTTTTTTCCTTTACAGTAAACTGGTTTGGTCAGTAAGTATTTCATGTTAAAGACATGACACATATTGGGGGGATACTGGGTAGTCTAATGATGAATTTTAATTTGTTTCAGAAATGTTTGGTATTACCTAGTCTTGGCTGTTGGAATAGGTAATCCAGTGGTCTAAATCTGTATAGCAATTTTATTAGGACTCTGTGATGTCGAAGCAAGGTGAAAGCTGATGTCCTTCAGATAAGGTTACTTTTGCATGGATTTAACTTCTCTGTCTCCTGACTATGATAAATTATAGCACTGAGATGTTTGTTTAAAGGTTTTAAAGATGACAGTGAAATAATTCAAGTGTATTTTAGTGCAACATGAGGGGGATAGAGCTCATAAAAATATATTCTGCGTAAGTTCCCACCTTTTGTCATGTATCAAAATAAGAGCAAGAAGAAATGGGATGAATTAGGTTATTCTTTGGAGATGGCAAAAAGTCTAATTCTCAGCCCAGATACATAGACTTTATTTTTTCTGAGTCAGAGAACAAGGCAAGCGAGCTATTATTAGGAGTTTGTGCACATGTATTTATATTGTTTAATAAACAATCCTCTATGGGGAAGAAGCTAGCAGCTGTCCTTTGTTCCCTTCTATCCATAAATCTGCCACATCACTGAATCTGACAAAGTGAAGCTCTAGCTTTCAGTTTGTGCATAACGCTGTTGCCAAATTTCATAAAGATATTTTATGTCCTGTTGAAGTGCTAAGACATGAGACTTCATGAAAAATGAAGTCTCTAAATGGATCAGAGCTATATCACTCGAGGAGTCTAAGAAATGTCAGTGAGAGTCCCAGCTGTTAGTGACAGCAATGTGGAGAAATCTCACCCTGGCTACAGTGTAGCTCTGGTACAAAACATCCAAGCACAGACTGCCATGAGTGAGGAGCAATTGTCACCCAGACACTCAATTGTGGTACATAGGCCCAGGCTACTTGGGTGATTTAAGCATCCTTTCTCTGGTTAAAAAAAAAAAAAAAGGCAATTATTCTACTGTTTTTTATTAACTTTTCTTTTAGCTGATTTCAGCTGTTCCCAATTGGATTAAAAACCTGAAAGAGATATCATGTCATGCTTGTAGGCATTTGGTGACTTTTCAGGCTTAGGAATACACTTATTTAATAAGTGTGGGGGTTTTTTTCCATAAAACTGTCTGATACAGCAGTTCAAAACCTGCCTGGAAGCACCTAATGTTAAGCAATGTCAAAGAAAAGAGGATAACCACACTTCATCTACCATTGATATAATCAACATTGCAAATCCCCGTTTCTATGGCTCTGCTTCCTGTGCTATCGCATATCACCTGCTTTAAATGTCTTAAATATAAGAACAGGTAGTCAACGCAAGGCAGATTCCTCTTACCATAGCTCTGAAATACAGAAGATAACCAGGCAATATTAACAATGGCAGTAAAATGGGTGTTTAATCACTTGTTGCAGTGCTGAGGCAGACTGTAGCAGTCAGTATAAAGCTTATTATCCAGTGTATAGAGTGTGATTTGTATTCATTAATATATTCACAGGTTCACATTCCAACATCTCCATGAGCTGGGAGAGTTAATGTACAGATGGAACAATAAGAAATATATTTAGAAGAAATCCTGCTAGAGGTTAAGTGAGAAATAAAAACTACTTGAGGGAATATAGCATTTTTTAAAGTTAATGTTAACTGTTTGAGGCTAAGCTACTGTTACACATGCTAAATCAAAGGGGGTTTTACTGAGTAGAAATGGAGACAGTGGATGATGATTATCTGCTCTAACAGTAATAATTGTTAGTTATTACATTCTTATGATGAAGTGAAGAAACGAGTTATTGTAGAGAATGAGGTGGGGTAGCCTTGAAAAGAAATAAGTGAAAACTAAAGGGACTGGAACCAACAAAGTGTCTCAGTTTATGTTAGCTACCAACACAGACTTGGCACTGCAGAAAGGCTGGGCCACCATGGCAAAGATGGGGTTTTTTTTCTTTTTCTGCTTCCAGCCTTTCCCTTCTCCTCCCTTCCCCCACCTCTTTAATTTGGAGAGCAGGGGAAAGGCTTTGATGACCTTGCTATGTTTCCATGTGTCTTCTTTGGAGGTGAGAACAGACCATATAAAGTTCACATGTGCATATTAAGCTTACAACCATCTGCTGCAGTTAGGAACAGTGTGGTGGTTCAGTTTAGCATTCAGAGAGGAGGTCTGAAGGTCAGCTGCACTTCAGCTGGAGTGAATTACCTTGGGTTTATTTGAATAATGGAGGAACAACAGCACTACACCAGCAGCTGATTTGTTATGTAGGTTAACCTGTGTGGTATTTAAGATCAGGAGAGTAGCACCAGAGGATAGTATGTTCATGTCTCATCAGGAATTAGAAGGTTCTTAATGTCTTCAGGATGCTGAACTAGCTTCTTGAGGGTTGTTTATTCTTTTTAAGTTGTGATACTGTAAAAAGGAGATGAAATGTTAGCAAGCATTTTCCGCTGTAGTTTGAACAGAACTCTAGTATTGTTTGGTGTTTTTGGAACATGTCACTTTCTTTCCTGTGTGAGGAGATGTAATATGGTGAGTAGTAAGCAATCCTGGTGGTTGGTGGGACCAGCCACCTCTACTGAATATGAGAGCCTTTTGAATAAACTCTGGGTGTTTATAGTTCATATTAGTATTCTGTGACAACATGCATCTAGTACCTCTGTGGGCTTAAAATGCTTTTTCTTTATTTGGTTACTCACTGTTTAGATGCTAATGAGTTTCGTGATGTTTCAACTCTGAGAGGTGCCACCATGTGTTTTTTCTAGAAGCCATGATGTTCATTACGAAGTATATTCTTTCTAAGACTGTTTGAGTTACTTGGGTTAAAAAGATATCAAGAATTAGCAAGTAGTCTCCTTGTGTAAAAGCCTATTTGGCCAGGGTTTGCTGTGCTCACTGCGGATGTTCAGTGTATCCACTCAGTTCTGGCAAATTAAGGGAAAGTAAGTCTAGCTCTGTCACAGCCTGATAAATAGCTTCTTTTAAAGGGTTCTGTGCTCCTGTGAATAGGTGATCAAACTATGGGCATGCAGCTGAGGGTGTCTGGGGAATGGTGAAAAATATTGTGGAGTCCAAACAAGTAAAAGAATGATTCAGTACAGGGTTCAGACTTGTTTGTATTGCATGCCCAGTACAAGAGAGAGAGAGCCATGTGTGAGCAAAGAGCAGTGTGTAGCACAGGTTTGCAGTACCTGGAGTACAGCAGGGCAGTATCTTCTCAGACTTGCTAATACTGCTCACTGGCATGATGTGAAGGAGTGCAAATAGGTGGAAGACTTGGAGGAAGAGTCTCACGTGTAATTTGGAGACAGTGTTTCTTTTGTGAAATGCAATATTTAGAAATTAGCAGTAACTTCATGGAAGTGTTACTAAAACCTGATACATTTCACTGGAAAATATTTTGACTGTAAATGGCTTGTGAAGAAGGATGTGAAGAAGAGAGGGTTATTGGAATTGCTATCTCAGCCCTTCTGATGTCCATTGGACTCAGCTCCTGATCTCTTAGTAAATCAGGACAATCACAGATTGTTAATAGCTTCAGGATTCTGGTTTTCTATCAGGTTGCCCCTTGGCTGTTCAACATGCATGGGTCTGCAGATGATGTTCCTTGTTCGCCTTTTATCTACTTACATATGGTACTGTGTAAATATGACTCAATCTGTAGGGTTTTATGTGAAATTTGGAGAATTTTGGATGCTTTGAAATTAATAGGTTTCCAAGGCTGCCCTTCTAGAAAGTTGCTTCAATTGAACTTCAAGCAATTGAGTTACTAGATTGTTTCATGTGCCTTTGAATTCAAAAATACCTGAAGTTTCTGATTATGTAAAATAGAAAAGAGGCCCTTGATATAAACTTAATACAAAATGAGAAAATGCATTTAGAAATCCTATTCTACACTTTTTGTTCAGCACTGAACCATACCTGAACTCTTGTTTTTATATCTTCATGAATGATTCTGTATGTTTGTAAGTTTCCCTTTCTTAAAAAAAAAATAAATACAGCCCCTATTAAACTTTTTAAGTACTTGACAGTTCTGCACATTTTCAGAAGTCCTTTCCAAACAATAATTTAAAGAGAACACAAGCTTTCATCTAGGCTATCCTGTATTTACAAAATTACCTGATTCTCAGTGGGTCCTATCTGCTCTTCTATAGATTTTAGATGGTCTTTGTTCTGATGTTAAGAGTAAATGAGATATTCAGACTCTAAGTTCTAAGAATATAGCTTGGAGAAATACTGCTTAATTTATTAATATTGGGGATGTTAGTGCTTCTGTAATGGGTTCTACCTCTGTCATCATTCATAGCAAAAATTCCTAATAATTAGTTTCAGCTGTTAAGATATCAGTGCTTGCTGCTTTATGAAGATTCATTTCTGTCTCAGCTGAGGTCTTTGTGTTAGTCTCAAGGGAACAAATCTTTCAGATCATTATTTCATGGCTTTTCCTTCTTTCAGTATAAAGATTCAGGGCCTAATGGCAAAATAATGCTCTGTGGATCCTTGTTATGTGGAGCTGAGAAGAGGCGGCCAAGAGAGGGTTAGTTTAACTCCTCACAAGCATTGGGTTAAATACTTAATGTCAATCCCCTCAAAACTGAAACACCTTTTCCGCAATGCTCACAAGAGCAGTGCTGGCTTGTGTGAGTAGCTGATGGATGGATCATGAGTAGTTTATACAACTTGCCAAGAAAAGAAAGCTGCTGTATTGGTTACAAAGGAGCTGTTGCACTCTAGATTATTCTGTAGCTGTGTAACCAACAGGTGTGGGGATGTGTGTGTGTGCTTGTGTGTGGACCAAGGATGAGAGACTGCTAGTCTTAACAACTCTGAGGATTTGCTGTTCCTTCTGCTAGGGCAAGGAGGCTGCCTCCCTATAAAAGGGAGCAAGAGGGAGTCAGCTGAAACAATGCAATGTAGTATTTGGGCATTCTCAGGCTATTATTTACTGGTAAATGTAGCTCACAGAATTGTTTCTGAAAGATTGCAGCTATTACAGCTCCTTAGGTAACCTGGGAGCAGTGATCATTGTTAGAACACTTAAAAAGGTAATACATACTTACCTTCTACCAAGGTAAAACTTACCTTGGTGTATTTACACTTCCCTGCTTGCTTCATGATTCTCTACTTCAATAAGTGATGTTTGACCCATCTCCAAGTGCCCAATTTGGCCTTCTCAAAGCACTGCACTTACTCTAAGCAGAGTAATAAACTTATGCCTTTAGCACTTTAAGTGAGGTCTGCTGTGCATGGTTTCAGGATTTCCTCTTTGTAAACAGGCCAGATTCTAAGTTTATGTTCCTTTCTGCTCTTTGATACTGACCTGCATGCTTCGATGATAATAATAGTGGGGAGTGTTCTTCAGAAGCCTTTCAAAACTGTGCTTTGTCATTGGTATATGGTGTTTCTTAACTACCCACTGTTCATATATGACTTTGATTATTCACTTAGGAATATATTTGGATTTTTCTTTAATTTTTGGTTGTCAGCAGTCAGTGCAGCAGCCAGCCATTATAACACTTGTCTCCAGAAGCTTCAACAGTGTGATGTTTGCCCATGCTAGACGTGTTACACTAGATATGAGACTGCTATCTCTGCCAGCAAGCAGAGATACTGCTTGCTTGGAGACTGCTTCCTTGATTTATGCTGAACTGGCTCCTCTGAAAATAGCTTGCTTTTGCAAGCTTTGATCCTCTCTGGGATGCTCTTGATGTAAAAAGAAGGCAGAGATATGGGGGGAAAAAAACCCCTGTACAGTGCTTATGTTGATGTTACAAATTTTTCGTAAGTTTGCTCTAAACCCGAAGAGGGAAGCCATAGATGTCCCAGAGGTAGGTGGTCACTGAAACACATAGCTATAGCAGTATCCTTGGCTGCTAAATTGATGTAGATGTCAGTAGCTCAAAGCTATTTAGTGCTCTTCCTCTGAATATTGTGCTGTTTTTATCTAACCCTTCAAAATAAGATTTTATCAAACTCCCTAGCACAGAAAGCTTGATCGTTCTGGTCTTGTTCCTAATTGTAAACTTCATAAGCTAGGAAAGTTCTCCCTTTAGGGGCATGAGGTCTTTTACCAGCTGACACTTTAACTGCAGTTCCTTCTTCTCTTTTATGGAATATACACAAACAAAAAAAACCCAATAGATAGGTTTGTTCTCAGTGAAAGGCTGAGTACCTTACCACCTGAGGTTTACATATTTATGTAAGAAATAGTTAAATGTATGGAAAGAGATGAGAAAATGGTTACCAACAAGAGCTGTGTGGTCACTGATTGGAATAACATTTAAAGACTGATTAGATAATAACCTTGGGAATCAAGAGAGATGGTTTTATCACAGTGGTATTTAGCTGTAATTGTGGTGGCATCAAGATGTTAGTGAGAGAGAATCTGCGGTTTCAACGTGAAATTTAGCCCAATTCCATTTCAAGTCAGAACAAACAACTGCTGGTAGGGTGGAAATGGAAAGCAAGAAACATTTGTCTTGTTCAACCTTAATGAATCTCAAAGTTCAATTTGATATTTGAATAAAGGTTACAGCTGTGCTTTAAATGATAGTGTGTGGAATGAAGTTCACACTTAGGAAAAATCTTCAAGAAGAAAGAGTTCCTTCCTTTTATGCCCTCTCTGACTGCTTTATGGAAAGATGCGTCCAGGGTGCAATAAACCATAGTAGTCTGATGCTTTCCAGGGTTAAGAGACGTCAGAGGCAAGACAACAATTAAGGGAGAGTATCTTGCTGGCAGGACCAGACTGGATGCAGAGGTATCAGCTAAGCCTCACAGAGTTCTGGTGAAACCACAGGAGTGGAACCAGAACTAGAGCTCATGTATTTCCATCTTCTAGAGTATTTCTATATTGTCTTGCTTCTGCTAAGATGGTTAAAAGATAAAATGTTTCTTAACTTTGGTAGATTTGGTTTTATGTGTGCACATTTTGTAAATAAGTGTTCATATAACACATTTTTAAGCTTTTTTTCAGGATACTGTTTGTCCAGTTTTAAGTTGGAAGTCAGTGTTTCTTCTGAATGCAACCAGGACTAACCTTTTTGAAATAAGGTCAAGTGGGGAAAAATAGCTATTGATTAGAAACATGTTATGACATAGCTGTCAGGTATGAAATCTACTATCAGTTGACTGAAATGAAAAGAATTTTAATGGAAAATGTGTAGAATAAGGGAATATACAGACTGATTAAATCTTCATACTCACAGAATGTGGAAACACATGGTTTTTACGTAGTAGAAATAGATCAGTTACCAGAGATACGGAAACATTGAGAAAGAGGAAGCATCAGCTGCCAAGAAAGAGACTCTCTGGATGCAGCTATTGAATGTTAGCTCCCCAACTTCATTTGTTCAAGGCCAATCTTGCAGGATGTGCTGCTGGGAATGGTCCTTTTCTCACCAATTTCAAAGAAACAGCCAATGGCTGCAGGACTCAGATCTTAGGCAGAAGTTCTTTGATCAGGAAGTTTGAGAGGTTTTTAGGAGATCAAAGTGGAAAAGCTTTAACCCATCTGTGTGATGTGCATTTTGAATCAAAATGTCCTAATTCTCCTTTCGGTAACAAAAAGAGAAGGCAGGATGAAATGAGGAGATTAAGGTAAAAAAGAAAACAGGGAGCTTCCTATTTATTGAAAGAATGTTAGTTTTCATAGTGACCACTTGAGATCAAAGACGAATGCTATGAGTCATTCTATGGAAGGATTACATGAAGAATAAAAATGGCATTGTAGTGAGAAAAGACTTGACTTTCATGGCTGCACAAATTAAAAAAACATAACAATAAAACAAAAAAAACCCACAGTCCAGTGAGGAGAATTTGTACAAATGTAATCACAATTTAATCTATGACTTATCTGGTACTTGTTTCTGAACAGCTGCTTTAACCTAATCACTTGCTAGTTCTAACTTGTTACTGCACAAGTGACAGGATCTCTAGCATAAGAGCTCACTCTAAATAATAAGTGGAGGTTGTTGTTTGTTCCCAAAACTGGTGGCACTTAATGTTTTCTTTCAACTTTTGAGGTAGGCAGATTTCATGAGTCCAGTTTTTATAGCTGATTAGCTTCAGTGCTGGTGCATAATACTAGAAGGGCCTTGAACTGTGTTGCAAAAATGCAAAGATATTGTTAAAATCTGAGTTTTAATAAAGAGATATTCAACAGAACCCTGGGATGTATTTTGGAGTATGTGCACATACAAAAATCTGGAGTAAAATAAGAGGCCACCAATGTGACACTTATAAGAGTATGTGGTTGAACGTTAACTTTTGTATTTCAATACAAAAACAGATTCCAAACAGACCGTATTAAAGAGGAATCTGGATTCTCTGTGCTTTTTTCCAAATAAGTTAGTTTTTATTCCTTGTTGTGAAGTGAGGGTGTTGAACTTGTTGAGGGGGGAAAAATGGGCTTTCTCCAAACTACCTTGGATCAGCAGCATATCTAGTTTTGCACCTTCATATCTGAAAGGTCAACATTAACAGTCTAATTTCTCTTGATGTCCTCTGGACCTAGGGTTTTATGCGAGCCTTCCATTTCACACTGTGTATAATGTCCTAGTGCCATAGAGAACATGAACTAGCAGCATCTATTCATGGACAGGAATATAATAAAAGAGCCATGTAATTTTGATTACATTGCAGTTTACACTTATGCTGAGAGCAAGGAGGAATCTGTGAAGATGATACCTGCTTAAAAGGGCCCAGGAGATCAGGCTGAACTTTGTCGGGAAAAATCAGAAGAGTGCAGTCCAGTGAAGAATTAAACTCCTGGGAGTAATAATCTGGGCTGATGCACTCAATAGAGCAGTAATGCCCTCTGAGAAGGGTAGGAAATAATTCAGTTCCTCTAGGCTGCACAGAAGCTAAATACTGGATGACAAGAAATAGTAGCAGTACTCATTATGTCTGATTGCTAATTACCCCTTTGAATGATTCAGTTATGCTTGCTACTAGATAATTAGTTTAGTAATTTATGGCTGCAGCACAAACTAGTATTTTAATTTTCACTGCACAGTTTTCACAACACCTACAGTTCAGATAATATCTCCCTTTTTATTCAATTTCAAATTGCTTTCCTTTGGTAGCTGATGGGGGGGGGGAACCCAAGCAATTCTTTTTATTTCCAACCATAGCTTTAATGTTAAATTACTTGTTTTTATGTAGTTTTATTCAAATATAAACTATATAAATGTAGAAAACAACTTTACCTGAGCTCTTAACATGGTTTCTTTATAGACTTGGGAAGTGATCCTAGAAACACTTACACAGGAGTACTTGATGTAGTAAAGTTATTTATTGTCTCTGCTCAGACTGGAATAAAACTACTGGTGTGTGTGACTGTTGCCAGGATTAGACCCCTGGGATACAGTAAGCTTATTTTTTGCATGGTTTCTGTAATTGCACAGATATCTCTGCACTCCCCAATTATTCTCCTTACAGGAATTGATTCTTCCACGTAGGGAAGGTAAAGATTGCAACCAGTGACCTTTGGAGAGGTGCTTGTAGTGTCTTTGTGAGTAGGATTGAGAAGGTTCAGCAATTTTCAGGAATGGCATTGTATTTCTTAAAAAATCATCTACTTCTCAGCTCAGTCAGGCATGAAAGCTAATTCTGAGAGGTATTCAGAGATCAGTTCAGCAATTTGTGAGCTGTGTTGTTTTTCTGATAAAGCTACCACATGGTAATTTGGACTGCCAATGAAAATGTGTCTGAGGAGCAAGGTCACACTTTAATTATTTGTAAAATATTTTAAATCTCAGTATTGCTTTGCTGCCTTAAGGCCTGTGCCTTGCTGTCCTGTGTCCTGCTGGGTGCAGGATGGTTGAAACATAGTTGCCTCCTCTTGGAAAGGGAAAGGGAGGAAGGAGTTTAGCCAGGTGAATGACAGCAGTGCAGTGCCTCTCACCTTGAAGACCAGAAGACAAAGCTTGGCAACCTCTAATTTTAATGTACTTCTAACCACCAATTCTTAAAGTATGAGGTAAAGCTGGCAAAAACACGTGCCCACCTCGAGCTTGTTAAGAATTATTAATATTTTGTGCTGTGTGTTCTTTCATGTTGGGATACTTCCTGAACGTTTCAGCTTCTCACCCCTGCTTTACCTTTTACCCTGTGTATCCCAGGAAGTTCTACTAGTCTGTGTCTTGGTTCTTCTTGCTACAAACTGTTGAATCATGGGCAAAAATTGGGGTTATAAACAAATCTCAAGCTCTTTTTTTATTGTCTGTCCTCTTATCTGTTGTGTAAATCTTTCATCGCCTTTACTATATAATGGGAAGGTTCACTTGCTGTGTCATATTTTGGTCTCACAAGGTTCAGTGCTTTGGAAGGAGAAAGTAATGAAAGGAGGGGAAAATGGTGCTGAGAACTCAACATGTTTGTGGATTTTAAACAAATGGTTTGATTGGAGACCTTGAGATAATCTATGCAAATGAAAAATTGATAGGAAAGTTGCATTGTTCAGCATTCACATTTAATGAGTGCATTACCAGACTATGATTTCTTGGCAGTATAAGACCATTTTTACTGAAAAATATGTGCATGTTTTCTGTTTCCTATTGAGCTTAGAATTTCAGAGATCACATTCTAAAGACAGAAGTAGTCTGTACTAAACATTGGATTATGACAAGCCTCTTTGCAGTAGTAATTATGTGGTTTCCTTATTCAGGGACAGCAATTGAGATACTTGGAATATCAAAGGAAGCATAAAAGTATGTTCAAAATTACTCCATTACTATTCCCAGCACGTTAACACTGCTACTGACAAATCAGTTGGGACTAGCGGGCAAATATTTAGATTATCAAAATGAGTTTTTTCCTTATGGGCAGCAGTGCAAATTGTTTGCAGGTACTGTATTACTGAGAAAAATATTTGGCTTTATGAGCTTTTCAAGCTTGCTTTATTCATGTTAGTTTGTTTTCGCTGCAGTTGAATAACATAATGTCCATGGCTTATACTTGTAGCAAGATTTCTGTCCTCTTCCTGATATTTACCAGTGCTGGATCAATGTTGTAAAGGGCAGCTCTGATAGTGTTATTTCTGTGAACATCAAGCTGGTGTTTATTATAGAATGAAACTGCATTTTTATATAGCCAACAGTCTTATCTTTTGAGAGATGTATTCTCTGACCCATTTAATAAGTGGTTCCCTGCAGACTGCATGTGGTGACTCTTCTCCATTACCAGTTACAAAAGAAGAGGCTGTTTCCTGTCAGGCAAGCTGTTTCAGCTTGACCTTTCCAACTTTTGGAATGCTTCCTTTCCAATGTTCGGAAAAATGTTGAAATTTGAAGTTCTTTCTACAATGTTTGGTTCGTTTTGACATTTTGACGTTTCAAACATTTCAATGTTTGAAGTTCTTTCTACCTAGCAGAGATTTCCACTTCCAGGCTTATAATAACTTATCTGTCTGCTCTTTCTGTTAGCTGTCTGCTGCTAGTCATAAATATTGCATGAGAATAAATGTATAGACAAGTGGTCTAACTGGAATGTTCCTTGTTGGTGCCACACTGTCAGATTAAAGAACCCAAATAACTTGTCACAAAGCTACATCCACTGCCTGCTTTCTGTGACAGAGAGGGAAAAGGTAAAGCAGTCAGGTCCAGCTCTGCTACTCTGAGGATGCTGTGGGCAAAAGCAGCTTGGGAAAAACAATACAGGTGGATTTAAATTGGATATCAAGAAGCAATTGTTTATGGTAAGGGGAGTGAGACACTGGAACAAGTTGCCCAGAGAAGTTGTGGATGCCACATCATTGGAGTTGTTCAAAGCCAGGTTGGACAGGGCTTTGAGCAACCTGGTATAGTGGAGAATGTCCCTGTCTGTGGCAGGAGGGGGTTGTGCTAGGTGAACTTTACAAGTCCCTTTCAGTTCTAAGTACTCTGTGATTCTGTGTGGATGCTCCTTCTCAGTATTTGCAGTAGCACTTTAGAAACCTTTGACAGGCAGTAGAATTTAAAGCAGCCATAAAAATAAAGCCAAGCCTGGTGCACAGCAAATCTGAGCTGGTAAAAAGTCAAAAAGGTTATTGGACTAAGAGAAGCATAATATTTCCAGCCGAAGAGAGAAACTTTTTAGAATGTGAGATGGGATTTTCCTACGGCAGTGTTGTGCTGAAACTCTTGTCATTTGTAAATCCTGTTTTCTGAGTCTTGTGGCTTTGGGCCCCATCCAAGGGGTGGTCCTAAATGGTGGCACAGATTGGGGGGAGGGGGGTTGAAGTAGTATGATACAGAAAGGCTTCAAAATTCTGATTTTATAGTGGGGGGTGTGTGTTGTTTTTTTTTCTTTTGCCATGCTTCTAGTAGGAGGTTGTACAGTAATAGATAGCCAAGTGGGTGGTTCTGAGTAACCTGTGCTGAATTCCAAATTCTGTTGTTTTGGCAGTGGCCTACTCAGACAAACATTGCCAGGGATTGTGTTAAGTATCCTAATCTGTCAGCCAGTGTACAGAATATCTAAGCTGAAAATGTTTTCACTTAATGACTTGGAAAAAACTTTTGTATTGATATTCTGTTGTCTTGTAGCTGTGAGAACAAAAGTCCTCATTTTATGACCGTTAAAATTTTTTCCTGAGCCTTTAGTGCTGAGAAACTCTTCCCACAATCAGAATATCCTTTGAATTACAATTTCTTGCTGTTGTGTTTAGATGTGAGCATTTTAGGGAAAGGCAAACACAGCTAATAAGGTCTTGAAGTGATTCCAGCTGGGAAAAATGAGACTAGAGGGAAGAGGAGAGTGTGACCCTCTGTCCTGGCAGGCTCGGGCCCCAAAAGCCTCTTGGGATGGTTGTTGTGTGTGTTGTGGTTGACTTGGTATTGTTTTGTGGATAATAAACACTGCCAGAGGAGAGGGTTCTTAAAGGACTATAGCTTGGAGCCTCGTGCTTCTTGCCTTGTCGTGGTGAGTGCCCACTGGCACCAGAACTGCCTTTGTGGTCCTACTCAACACATGGAGAGCTTCTTACCCCAGTGGCTAATCAGGGAATTGGGAAAACCAGCAGGGCTGAAGGATCAGGGCCTAAGAATTAGGTAAGAGCTAAAGATAAGAGAGGTGTAAGAAAAAATGGCGGTGTTCTGTGTAATTCTGCAGAGCAGGGGTGTTTTAGCCTCAGAGGGCTGTCTAAGATGCCCACTTGCATCTCTTCGAATATGAATTCACGTGTTTGCCCTCTTTGTTAAGCTAAATTGTTTTCTTCATGATCTCTAAAGACTGCTTTGCAGTACTTTTCTTCTGTAATACACTGATAATAGTTGGAAAGAGCTGGTAACAGAGAAAGCTGCTGAAATCAGGGCTACCAAGGCATTTCTGGATTCACCTCTCAGTGATGGAGTCATCCAGCCTTTCACACTGTTTCAGCTCTTGGGAGTTAGGCAGGTCTGATTTTAGTGAGTGTTTCAGGAGCATGTACAAGGCAATGAACAGAAAGGTGTAGTTAACTGGTACTGTTGTTACATCCATAACAGGATACACTTCTGTGTATCATGTATCTTGAGGTGGTGACAGGAACAGTTTTAACATTGATTCAATGATTTTGTTTTGAAGCACAGCTCTTAAGGGCGTTTGTTTTTCAATGTCAGTTGCTCTAAGAATGTAAAATGCAATTCTGTTATATGGTAAACATTTCAGACTTCCTGTTGTTCAACCTGCATTATTCTTCATTGTATTTTCACTTGTAGCACTATCTGTATAATATTCATTTAATTTAGATCACTGAATACAAGTTATTTATGGTTTCAAATAAATTCTCTCAGTAAGTCAGTCTGTCAGCAGAAAAGTCTTTTGGAAAAATGAAAGGTGCAATGGTAAAAGAATCTACATTTATCTTTATTACATCTTTATTGCACTCAGTTTATCGCCAGTGATTATTTGTGTATCAGAGAGAGAGAGAAACTACTGTGCAGTGACATTTTGTTAAAAGCATCTGAAAAAAATACAAGAAGCAACGGTGTTTGGAATTTAGCTAAACTGGAATTATTTTAAACTACAAAGATCAGAGAGAATTCAGCTGGAAGTGTATTTTTATCTGACATTTGATCTTGGGAATTAGAATTGTTGGTTCCCTTTTTGCCTACATTGTGTAAGGAAGCAAAAGGAGAGAGCAAAGAAATGGTAAGTAGTGTGGAAAAAATAAAGGAGGGCAAAGGGCAGTAAAGATACTGCTTATTTTATTTCATCATAAAGGTTCTGTAAGCAAGTACTAAAGAAGCGTGGCCAGCAGATCCAGAGAGGNCATAAAGAAACTTAAGTCAGAAGCTAAAGAATATCTAGGGAGTTTACGTTAAATGTAAACCTCTCGTCCTCTGAAGCTCATGTGGAAGTCTGAGGGCTCCTGTGAATGCCAGTTTCCATTGGCATGATTTCTGACACAGGACTGAGAATGAATCCAAGACAGTGTGCTTGGATTTTAAATACTAATATCTCTCTACAGCCTTCAGGCAGAGTTTGATTGGTTGCTCCCTTCCACTGGTGTCTAATTAGCAAGGAAAATACAATGGTGGAGTCTGCCCAGCAAAGGTTTGTTTTGTTTGTTTTTTACAAGCTTGATTCTTTCATTCACACATTAAAAGAAAATGCTATCCCCCCCCAAAGATGACATAGAGAAAATGGATTATCTTATCAAATGTCTCTCTACAATAAGACAGGATTTTGCTTGTATAGGTGCTTTTGTTCTTATGCATCTTTTTATTTCTCAAGTTCCCAGAAGAGCAGAGTTTAATTTCTGCTAATATATTCCCAAAGCAAAGACATGACAGCTTGCTTATTAGAAAAATCCACACTCTTGTATTCATTTCAAAACATTGATATACAAGTATTTGGAAAATGTAAGCACATTATTTGTCACAAGACTTCACTTTGGACATTGATCACTCCACATTAACTTCTGTGTGGTTTTGGCTTCATTTAATGCAAAATTTCAGGCAGGACAGCCAACAGGAAAATGAAAACATAACTACTTTCATTCCATGTACAGGAAAACCAATGTTGAAAATGTGAAAATGTGACCCAGTACAGAAATTAAATAAGACAAATATGTTCCAAAATAGTCCTGGAGCATTGGCAATTTATCATTTCTTTGGTTTGACTTTGATTTTTGGACTGGTTTTTTGGTGATTTTGCTCCTTTAACCCTGTCAAAGGTATGAATGAAGAGAATCAGAAAGCCTTTCAAATAGGTCCTAACATATGCTGTGGGAACTCCAGAGATACAGAAATGGAACCATTTTCCTCCCTTTCCTACAGTGGAAAAAATTTTTTCTGCTGACTGCAAGTGTATACATAGTTCTGAATGAATTAAAGAAAAATTATGTCCAGTGCACTCAGCTCTGCACCCTTCATTAGAAGTTGACTCTGAATTGTCTTTGCTCTAAATAGATTATGGAAAACACCATTTGAAAGCAAGCTTTTAATGCCAATTACTATTATTTTTATTTTCAAATTAATTTCACAATTTATTTAAAAAGATCATACATTTCTACTCTGAACTGCTGAATCTGTCTGTCTTTATGATTTTGGGTCAAAAAACCCAAAGTACAAGTTCAGATAGTCCACACTTCTAAATTACATTTCAAAGTTACAGATCTAGGCACAATTTATCCTGCATATGCTTAAAAATAATTGTGTGCTTATTTGCTTTGTGGAATTTGACAAGAATTAAATCAGTTGATCTCTGTAAACCTGGTAACTGTATCTCAGAAGGTAATACAACTCTAAAAAAACATAGTTTGAAGCTTGGGGCATGCTATCTGTTATACAGAAGAGAAACCAACAGTCAAAGTATCTGGCAAACAAAGGTTGCAAAAACCTTAGCTATAGTATTTTAGTCTGTACAGATATATAAACAAATGTTTGTGTTTGTCTTTCGTAGCAGTTTCCACATGTAAATTTAAGTTAATACTATGCATCACCAAGCAAGGGTGCTGCAGAAACTCTGTCCTACTACTGGAGGTAACTATCAGCAGAACTGGATAGGTAGTTATGCCAAGATAAAGGACATAGGTGATGATATATATTTATTTCAGATGATTGTGGGATGGTTTTCCTTTCGGGGTGTGTGGTGGTGCTGGGAAACACTCAACTGTTTTAGGATCAGTAGTTTTGCAACTTCAAAAAAAAAAAAACAACAAACCTGACCACTGACAAAGCCCTCCAAAACAAAACTAAAAAATCTGTTCAGAAGTTTCACTCCCTCTCCTGAAGTTAATAAATATTCTAAGAGTGTGCATATTTGGATGAGGAGTGTGAAGAGGGGAGTGTTGAACTAGCAAAAGAGATTGAATGGGGGGAGGGAGAAATTAAAGAAGAAATTGAAAAGTGTTTCTTTCTTCACAGGCTGTTAGAGAAGCAGGGAGTGATGGAGTGGGTGCTCAAGAAAAGCATCAAATTGGCAGAATAGAAGCTAATCAGGCAGGAAGGAGAAGATTATGGCTGATTAGGGACCCAGGCAAAAGCTGCTTATATTGCTGGAGAAGGGGGCTAGAGAACAGATGTGGCCTATGAATGGCCACTTCTTCAACCCTCCTATATGACACAAAGCAGCAAGACTGTGGGTACCCTGGAGAGGAGAGCAAGTCACAATGGGGAGAGTGTGACAGGGCTGTGGGAGGAAATGGAGCAGAGTGCTACCAGAAGGAGCTGAGGTGGGGAATGCTCCAGGCCTGTGAAAAGTGTGGCGCTGCTTCCAGGAGCACTGTGCAAAAAGGAGCAGCTCTACCTGAGCTGCCTGCCCTGCCTGTGCAGAGCGCCATGCACAGACACCCTGGTGACAGCTTCGCTCTCCCAGAGGCAGGAAATGCAGATGAGGTTGCAAATCCAGGAGGGAGATTCCTCTCTGTTCCACTTACTCTGCTAGCTGTGGGTGCAGCAAACCAGGCACCAGGTCTTACACCATACTTTTCTACCTTAATGCTTCTTTCTTTCTCAGGACAGCAGCAGCAAGGTCTGTCCTTGAGGTGGCAGAATTCACCATTTCTTTAACCTGGGTCTTGCAGAATGAAAGAGTAGGGGGAAATAGATTTGGTGCAAGATATAGAATGGGAAAGGGTTGGAAAGAGAGCTGTAAGATTTGAAACAGAATCATTGTCAAATAGCCCTACTTTGGGATTGAGAAGTGCGCTTCAGGGAGAGCATTTTCACTCTCCAGGATTAAACATTCCTCAGTTGTCCTTTAAATCATTCAAATGCAAGTGTGACTGTGCTGTTGGTTTCAGATTGAAGTTGTTAGCAATGTTTTCCTAGGTCCTTCAGTGATTCCCTATCACCTGGAGGAGTTTGGTGTATGGTTGCTAGTTTGTATTGGTATCCCTTCAGCCACAGGCTGCTTGTCACAGAGGAATAGAAATTACTATCAGTAATTGAGATAGTGATATCTGTTTCTTAAACTGTCTTTAAACAGATTAATCAAGTGTGTTAATATCATAAATAATCTTTTTGCTGCCTCACAACTTTTAAAATTCATCACCTTATGTCTTCATTGTAAACAAGGCTGATTTTCTGCTGAAAAACCTGCTTTTGGGCCATTAGTTTTCTTCCTTCTTGCTTAGCAAAATTCATGTGGGCTTAGAGATTTCAATGGAACTTAATATAGTTTTTAAGCCTTGCTTATTACAGCTTTAGATCAAGTTGAATGTGAAGTCAAGAGCATATGTTGTGAATGGGCATAAGGGAAACTAGTGATTCAACACTTAGCTATCTGCAGAAGAAATGAGGTAAAGTCAAATTTTTTTCTATAGTTCACCAATCTGTTGTAAAATCAAATGTTTATTTTTTTCCCCCTGAAATTAAGCACCTATTTAATGTAAGTTATGTTCTTGGCATGTTCCTCTTTTTTTCCCAGTAACTCTTCAAATTGACATTTCCTTTGATCTTTTTGTGATATGTCAGCAACATAGCAATGAATCAGTCTTCTCCAATCATCTCACCTTTGGCTTCTGTTCAATAGCCTGCTTCTCCAAGTCTGAAAGTTATTTCATGTTCTCTTTCTTTGCTTCTAATTCAACCCACATTGTGTATAATTGCAGGGTAGAGTGATGATTACTCTCCAAAGAATTACAATCAAACTTGGCTTGTTAGTGTATAATGCTCTGGCTGTTAATCACAATCATTTAAGCAGTAGCTAACCCTCACTAAAACACAGATGGCATGTTGTTAGCATTTCAAACTACCCAACTCAGACTTTGTTGATACATCCCAGAGAGGACTTTGTTATGCTTTTCGGTTCTGCTTCTCTTCTGTAGCGCTGAGCAGTATCTGCTGGGTGTGATACCTCCCAGACACTCAGGATGAACACATGAATACTGCACAGCTGTAGCAGCTCATCCAAATAGAAATCCAGAATTCTCTTTCCACTGAATATTAAGAATGTTAAGCATACAACCCAGAATGAATACAAAAAGGAAGTCTGTGCAAGAAAAAAATATAAGCAGAAAGTTGTCTTGATTAAAACTAAGAAGTTAAAGTATGTGCATATCTGACTTAAGAAAACCTTGGTAAGCTTGACCAGTGATGGTCATTTGAGAAGGTCCAGTGTTGACAGGCTGAGAGTCCTGAGGTCTGGTGATTTTCAACAAGCCATAAAATAAACAGATAACTATTTTCCAAGAGTTACTGTCCTAAATAAAGCCTCAAATACTGTGTCTCAGCGTAGAACAAATCATACCATCAGTGCCAAGCCCCTAAGCAAGGATTTTTAATAAGTGTGATGAAATGCTTGATACAAGATGACAATCCACTTTATAACATCCTGTATTTCTCCAAAAACATGTGTTTTGCAAAGGTTTAAAATGACTACATGCAGAAAGGTTGAATTCTTACACTGTAGAAAAGGATTTTCTGAAAGACCAGGATATAGGGATGTGAGCAAAAGACAGAAGACTAAGATTCTTGTTTCTGCACAGGCTCAGTACACGTTTGTCTGTTGCCCTGTCCTCCCTTTCGAAGGCTACCCTGTCAGTAATATAAAGCTTAAATGTTTTCTGCAGGGGACATGTTGGGGAACTGAGTTTAAGGTTTGAAATAAAAATTTGTTGCTTTAGATAATCTGTGGAGAACAGGGGGAAAAGAAAATACAAAAACCCCCAACCAAACAAAACCCCAGACAACCAAACAAACCCAAATGTTTTCTAATGAAGAATGTTTTATTTAACTGGAACTAACTTTTCATAACTTCATGTGGGTATGAACCAATTTAAGACCTCAGAGGTCTGGGTAAATCTGTTCCAGTGTTGCCAGGGTCCATGAGCATTTGCACCTTGTACCTCCCAGGTTGCTGTGAAGGGATAAGCGTAACCCAGGAGCACAATCATGGAAACATCCCTATGTGAAGACTCAGCCATGACGCAGAAGTTTTGTTTGTGAAATGAATAAGGCTTTTCTCCTTACCTCATGGAAAGGTGGTTATTGTTCTCTCTGTGTAGATGCCATTCAATGGTGAAATACGGGCTTAACAATTTCAGGGAAAAAGAAGTGTATTTTTCCTATATTCTGTTTGAGACAGAGTTTGATACATAACTAGTCTTTGCCCTTGCTCTATTTCCTTCTACCACCTGCATTCTTTGTATATCCTTCCCTAGAGTCTACTGCTTAGTTTGAGCAGGCAGAGAAAAGATTTGAACAGGCGTCTAGGCCTAGATGTTAATCCAGCCATCCTCACACCACTGAGGACAAAGGTGTGGCTTGTCTTACATCAGCAACTGGGGAAATGAAGTTTTGAGACAGATTCTCACCCTCTTGCAATATACCTTTCTGCAACTGAGATGGAAATTGAGATTTGTAGAGCAGCAACTTTAATGTCAAGTGCTCAGATGAAAATTGAATTAATTTGTTGCTTTCATTCATTTATGTCCTTTAATTTTCAAACTTTACAAGTTTGTTTTATCTTAGTACCTTTTGGATTATTCATGAAATGTTGCTGTTCTGCACTTAATAATCTCTGTCCATTCAAGCATTTTCAATGTGATATTCTCCATTCCAAGTTTTTAATGAGGTTTCTTTATGTGTGTATTTTTTAAATAGAAATCATGAAGATTTTTTAATTTTATGTTCATTAACTGAATATTAGAAACCATGCCTGGTTAGGAAAACCTCATCAATTTAAGGTTGCAGAGTAGGTCACCGAGTGTTATTCCAGTAGAGATGAAATTTGCATACAATGCTTCATTTGCAAGGAGTGCTTGTTTATCTTTTCCAGCATTTATTACAGTGATCAAGCAACTGAAATAATCTGCATATTATGCAAACTAGTCCTTTCCCCAGGAAGACATTCAGGCTTTTTTAGATTAAGAAAAAAATTAATGCAAAGCTTTTTTGTAAGATGGCATGGGAGAAGAATTGGATCTTGTCAGGAGAAATTCTTGTTGCTGTTGCTGCAGTTGACTAACCTATTTTGGGAAATTAAAGGTCCTGATATTATGTGTTACATTATAGAAATGTTTTCTTGTTCTTAGCAGCAGAAAGGATTGTTCTGTTTGCTTCCTGGCTAATTGGATTATTGCCCATTCTACCACTGTAACGGAAAAGACTGAGTAAGAACTGGAGATTAGACGATGAAGTGAGTTCTTAGCCACGTGAAATTCCAGTGGGAAAAGTTAGAATGCTGGGAAAAGCAAGCTAACAGTTGATTTGATGCCGGAATGGACTGCCCAGGGAGGTGGTGGAGTTGCGATCCTTGGAGGTGTTTAAGAAAAGATTGGATGTAGCACTTAGTGGCATGGTTTAGCTGATGCCGTGTTATTGGGTCATAGGCTAGACTTGATGATCTTGGAGGTCTCCTGTATCTTTACAGTCAAGAGTATGAAGCTATTGAAGGAGGCAAAGGCTGTAGCAAATTGTTGAAAACTACTGTCTATAAAGGTATAAAAGGCTCTTGTTAGACTTGATTTGGGGACATTGTTGGAAAAAGGTTTTCCTATCAGGTAAAATTATTAGCTTTTGCTTTATAAAAGCAAAGCCCACAAGTCTATCAGAAGTAAGTAAATGGTTCCTAAATTACATGTTTTGATGTGGATGCCTAGGTGGTGGAAAGGATTTTGGGCAAGCTGTCTGGAATCAGGCTCCTTTTTGTGTAGTACCCCTGCAGAATTCTTTCTACATGAGAACTGAGTGTCATGGTGATAAATAAATGTGACATAGCAGAGGTGAACTTTGCAAAGGTTGAGACATTTGCTAAATAAAAATACTCTTTTGGACAAAACACACAGTCCACATGCCTTTAGTTACAACCTGGGGAAGAACAACCTTCTTGAAGTGAAATTTCAACAAATACTGCCAATAGAAAATAGTATTCTCAGTGTCTTACATCCTTCCATTTAGTCTACTGACTTCTCCATGAAGAGGGAGAAGTCCCCTCCAGAGAGCAGTTCAGAGCATTAGAATTGAGCTTCTGATCCCAACTGCCATCAGGAGTGGGTGAAGGGCTCAGGGAGACCAGTGAGATGCATGAAGTGCTGATGTGTGGGAAGGAAGAGCAGGCACATGTCTGCCTCCTGTGATGTCAGAACAGAGACTGAATGGAGACTGTTCCCTCCTAGCGCTCCGTGTTCCTCAAGCTGACAGGCCTGTTTGTCAAAATGGGCTCTACATGCATGGGTTTTGTAACCCATCACTCAGAGGTACACAATTGGGGCAGATCACTGGCTGTGTCTGTTGCATGAAACCATCTTTTAAAGAGCTTTTACATGATGGAAAGCACATATTGCACTTTGAAAATAATAAACTGTAAAGTTATTGTCTGTCACCATTCCTTTAACTGTGAGAACCTCTCCTTCTGTCTTACCTGAAATGAGATCATAATTTTTTCCAGGAAGAATTTGTCTCTTAAAACAGCAATTAGTACTTTGGGATGCTGAGCTTTAATGGAGTTTTCTGATCTTGCCATAATAAAGCAAATAATCACTAAAGTATGGAAAATAGGTTCAGAAGGGATTTTCAGACTATGTGATCTATTCCCTCTTGCTCTGAAACAAGTTTGAAATTTATCTGTCAAGAAATTTGTACTGATCTCTGACTAATCTTAAAGAGCTCTAGTGGCTGAGGTTCCACAGCCTTACAAGACAGGTATATTCAGGGGCTTTAGTAGACATTTACTTGGTCTTTGCTATACCATTTTGCTAGTGTTTTTATCTGAATTCCTTGCTGTAATTTAAATTCGCATTTTTTTGTCCTTTCCTTCAGGGATTGGGAGAGTACATGGTTTTAGTTTATAGGAGAAACCTTTGATAGATTTGAAGTCTGACCATCTTCCCACTTGGTGGTCTTTGTTTGACCGTGGATTAAGTGCAAATAGCAAATAAAAACCCCCATGATGCTTTAAAAAAAAATAATTGTTAGGAGAGGTAAATAAGGTTGGGCTGAGCCAGCAAACTCCAGAGGCACAGCCTGTGTGGGTAATAGTTTCCCTTGCAAAATTCAAGTAGCAGGTGTCTGACAGTGGACTACGGAATGCAGAGGAAATGGCAGGCATGGTCTCAAGGGCTTCAGAACTAATAGGGATGTTTCCCCTTCATTCCTTTGAATGGCCTGCACTCTTATCTGTCTGTGTTAATGAATGGTGATTCCTCTGGAAAACACACTGCTGGTTATAGTCTAATGATGGCATAATTAGGAAGCAGAAATAGATCCCCGTGAAAGAACTGCCTGTAGCTGTGACCCATAGGCTCCTTGGTTTGATTGTGCACACATCCAGGATTACTGCAGCACAGAGTGGTAAATTGTACAGTGTTGGAGAAAGTGTTAGAGGGATATTATTTTCTGTATGCTTTTGGAATACACTCTTGCATTGCAGTTTTGGAAGGAATACAAAATTTTAGGATGCTGATTTTTCAAGAACGTTTTCATTTTAAGATGGTATTTGGAATGTAGATTGGAGATCAGTGCAGCAAGCTGTGTCAGCAGCTCTAGCATTGGAAAGATTTCCTTGGGTTATTCCAAATTATACTTAAGGAAGAAATTTTTTTAACATTTTAATATGAGAAAAATAATGAATTATACTACTGTACAAAAAAGAATATGTGGGAATGAAGTTAGAAAACCAGCATCTCTTGATAGTAAAAATGGAGCTGAAAGCAAAGTGTTGGTTTGGGTAGAGTAATGATGAGATTGACAGAAGAAATTAGGTAATACTGATAATACATGAAATATATTCTGCATTGGCTGTTAAGAATTTGGCAAAAAAGCAAATATAAGACAACTGTACAGACCACACCGTATCTCCTGTCTTGGTCTGCAGGGCTATGCCAACCTGCTCTCAGTCATTGCTCTTCACAAAAAAACAAATTCCCAAACCAGGAGATGTACCCAGTGCAGTCCTTAACATTGAGACTCAAATGTCCTGTTCTGTGGTGTTGTCTTGCTGTCAGGTGTAGCAGAACATAATTCATAAATCGTCTGTAATTACATATATCCATATCCTAGTTCTTGTTAATGCAGTAATCCAACAGCATGGTAACTGACATAATGGGAAGTCTAAAATATTCTACTGCAGTAAACTAGCCAGATCTTTGCCTCTAAGACTGACTTATTTCTATTATTTTTTACTATTTCTATTGTCTTAGCACATTTCATATATTTGCAGCTAGACATGTCTGAAACAATTTAGTCTTTCTCCTGCTCAGACAGTTTGACTTTTCTGCTGTGTATGGGAGTTAGTGGGCTCTAGTTCTCCAATCTGTGTGCATGCCAGGAACCAAGGAATTGAGCTGCTAATGTGATATGTTAAAAGGCATTACCCAGAATAATTAGTGCTACTACTTGTTGCTTAAATGTTATTTAAATGGCTGTTGAAAAGTAAGCAACAGAAGGTTCCTGCCAGAAGTAGCCTTCTAATAAAAGCCATGCAGAAATGCAGAATGTTATCCAAAGTTGCCAGTTCTTTTCAGATCCATATACAAGCTACATGTCCTGACTAGCTACAAATAATGTATTTGCTTGGGGTTGGAAGCGTTGTTTTTTTGTCTTTATCAATCTATTATCATTAGTTGAATAATTAGAGTAGAATAGATGTAATGATTTAATCTCTGCTTTTATCTTTAGAAGTCATCAGTGTCAGAAGTATAATTTTTCCCTTTAGCTGTGATCTCTCTGTTCACTTAAGAAATAGAGCTGTCTAAATTATTTTTTAGTTTGTGGATTACTGTAGAAAACCTCCCTCTGTGACTTGTAGCTTGCTGTTTGTAACTCTTTGCTTTTTGAACTGGTTACTGTAGTCACATCATGTGTTTGCTGTTGACTGTCCCCAGATCCCCGAGCCACTTCAGAGCAGGGTTCTGTACCCTGCCAGCACAAGCCCAGACCACTTTGCATTCATACCTGTATTTATGAAGGGGTTTTGATGGACAGCAATCCAAAAAAATAAAAAGATTGTTTTTCATGTATAGTAAAATCTTTCAAGTGTTTGACTTCATAAATGATATATTGAGAGGGAGGATGTATATTTGAGTTTAAAAGATCCTTAACCAAGCTCGCAGCAGTTGCTTTGTAATCCTTATAGTTGAGTTGTTTGAGAGCTCATCTTTCTAGATTCTTAGTGGGTTTTTTTTTCTGCTATTTATCTTAAAGATTTACTGAATTTGTAGCACAGAGAGAAAACAAGTCTTGATCTTTCTGAAAAGGTAGCTAGCTAGTTGTTCATATAGTTGCCATGGACATATGCTTTTCTGTTCTAATTTTGGATAGAGTTTGGGTTACAGAAAATGATGACTGCATGTGGATCTATTTCTTCATTCTGTACTTACTGAAATGTAGGGTGAAGGCAAAAGCCATGGAAGTGTCTATGGTAGCACCAACACCAAGAATCAGGACATGATTTTTATACATATATGGCATGCTTCTGTTGATGGTGTTTTGTGGAAAGCTTCACTATGTATTTCATAAGAAACTCTCATTAACTTATTATAAAGTAGAACTCTTCATACAAAGAGCGGTACACAGGCAGAGGTAATTACCTTAAACTTTACAGAATTAAAAGATGAAAAATATACCTTTAAGGAAAATAGAAGGAATGTCTTTAGCATATGTTACAAAATTGGAACAATACATACACAGATAAGAAAGATGATTACACCTTCTATCCACATATGTTTTATAGCTATCATCCTGTACTTTTTCAGAGGTTTTTTTTGCCAATTACTAGTTTCAGTTCCTCCTTTCTACCATATTTTCCCAATCTTGCTGGAAAAAGGCACATGGAAATGCTGTTCTGTAAATTTTCACTATGTGAGGAAAAAGCTTTGTTTTCCAAAATGCCACTGATATTGATAACAGTACTTTCTGCTTAATCTCATCATATTTTGCTCTTCCAAGTCCTTTAGTGCTTCTTGTTTTCACATCAAGATTAAAATACAAATTGTTTCTAAAGAGTTCAGGCTGCTCTTCTTCCTAAACCAAGGACACAACTAGACACAGTTTCTGCTACTTTGAAGGTATTTAAAATTAAACCGTAATTTAGCAGGCTAGTCTCAGAGCAAGAGGAGAGTACTATCCCCATTTGGGGACATCTGCCAAGTTCTGACTTCTGTAAAGAACAGGACTTATCTCAAGATTTTATGATGTGGTTCTTTTTCCAAGACAAGATCTGGACGTGGGAGATAATTTTACACATCCAACGTCTGACCAGATTGTCCATGTTATATAAGATATTTTCATATTTTTTGGAACTTCTTGGAGTTCACATCATGCAGCCCAAATGTAAGTTGCACATCTGAGGTTTCAGGTCAGCAACAAACAAAAGAAGAAGGTTTTTTACTCTGCTGGACATCTTTACTGTCGTCTTCCACTTTGGTATGAGTTACAGCATTTCACCAGTCTCTGGTGCACTGCTAGAGCAAGGACAGCAAACATTAGTGCAGATTGGCATCATTTGTTGTTGTTCTGAGGATGTATGCACACACAGAACTCCAAATTCATCTTGGACTGGCAGCAGACTTTAGTTTCTAAGAGAATTTCTGCATTTCAGAATATTTTCCAAATATTCAGAAGACAGGAAAATAGCAAGTTGTTCTTTTGAGATTACCAATATAAAAAAACCTAGAGATGTCTGCAATTTTCCACTCTCTCTTGAATGTATTTCTTTACACTTTTTTTTATTATACCCTTTAGAGAAGTAGACAGACAGAAAAAGAAGCAGCTCAAAAAAACCCTACTGGGAACATCTCAGGAAATCACTTTTGAGAAATACTCATGTGGTGAAATGTTGCCCAGGTCCTTCTCATAACCACAAAAACCATTTTTGTTGTGAAGGTACTTTTCCTTTTCTAGAAGCTGATACACTTAACCTTCCTTTATGTAAATATTAAAGACAGGATTTTGTAAATACTAGACACTGTATCGATTACAGTAAAAGAAATAAGGGACTAGTAGACATTTCTTCAAACACTTTTTCTTAAGGGACTTAGCTCTCTCTCTAATGAAATTTATACAGATAATTCTAAAAGCAAATTCTTACCTAAGTTGTAAGTGGACTAGCTTAAAAGATTTAATTTACAGAAGTAGGTGCATTCCAATTTCTGGAATTGTTCTGATGAGTTATTCCTCTGTAATCAACATGCAATCAGTATTAGATAAAAACTGGCAAGGAGGGATAAAAATAATAAGAGGTTATTTTAAGTGACACAATTTATGGATGACAACAGCTACCCTGTGATTTAAAGCAGAGTTACTTTAGTGATGTATCCCTCTAACAGTATAATCCATTAGACCAGAGGTTAGCTATCACTACAGCAAAAGCTACTGAAAAACCTTTACAGGGTAGATGATTTGAGGGATAATGAAAGTTAAGTACACCTGAATTTCTCCAGTTTGAAAGATCAAATATTTATTTGGATCAACTAATATGGGAGATAAGTTCTAAAAAATTACACATGAGCAGAAAATAGAGGAAAAATACTGAGAAATGTACAGTATAAGTGGTATGGACAGGGAAAGCAAAGATAGCACTAATCCTCAGAACAAAGTCCTCTGTTTTCAATTAAACTGTATATTTTCTACTAAAGTTCCTAGCGCTACATTTTTTGTGGTGTTTTGCATTATTTCATTTCATTCCTGCAACAAGCCGCTGAGCTGGAATATCATCAGTCTTATTGCCAGCTTCTGAAGAGGGGACAAGGTGGAGATACTAAGTGACTTGCATAAGGTCTCTTATCAAGTCTGTACCAGAGCTAGGATTACAATTTGGAAGCTCTTGACTTCTTGTTTGGTATTCAGCAGCCCAGACCATAACATTAGTCAAATCCTATTTCAAACTCTTGTAAAATAATAGGGGAAACATAAGGGAGCAGAATTCTAGTCAAGTAATGTTACTGGAAATTTTTTTAGAGGCTTTCATAGAATAAACCTGGCTGATATAATCCATCTATTATAGTAGTCATTTACAGCGATTCCAGAAGCAAGAATGATCAGATGCTACTTTAAAAAAGCATGACAAATTTGCCAAAAGAATCTTTTCCCCTTAAGAATCATTTAAGAAATGAATTTGTTGGCCTAGCTATGTTTAATGTTCTCTCCCAGAAAAAACAGCTTAGTAGATAAGAGGTTTAGCATGAGAACTGTGTTGTAGGGGAAACATTTAACCATTCAGTGTGTGTCTTTGTTAGTCTTGGTTTTAAATAACAGCTCTAAATCCTAAACCATTAAAACAATTAACTGAATAAAATTTCAGGAGAGGTTGTACTTTGGGACCGTAAACTCCCTTGGGAGCAGAGAAAACTGGTGAAGTCTATTAAGAAGGTTAGAAGTATAGAAATTATAGTAGGAGACTGTCTTACATCCTAAGGCTCATTTAACCCTCAGAGTGATATGAAGCTGAAAAGAACGCAAAAACACAGAGAAAGCAACAATGCCAAATGAGAGCAAGCAACCCTAGTAAGCATGAGACTAGCTTGAAATGTCTTATGACAGCAAATGTAGCCAAGATTTTTTTTCTGGGCAGTCCATAGTATCACCAAGTCACCTGTCACAGAGTGGCTCTTCACAGTACTGTCCATGGGAAGTTCTCCCAACAGAAGTGTTATTTGCCAACTGAAGTGTTGTTCATTTTGGCACCACAGGGGATACCAGTGGTCCCTGCTCACCTAGCTACTCTGTCATGTTACCTCTTCAGATTGGATCACAAGGGCTCTTTAAGCTAGCATAACTGTGCTGTTGTCACTTTGACTTCTGTGTAAATACAGGTATTATATGATATAAGATTAAGCTTGGTAGCTCTCAGATAGTGTCAGCAGTCTGCTTTAAGCCATCATGAAGCTTAATATTCATTATATTTTTGTTTTGTAGGTAGCTTGTCTTCAGACTATGATGGTTCCAAAGGTACTATTATGACTTCACAATATTCAGGTTACATGACTTTAACTTGCATGATCTGCACAGCAATCTAGAAATAGTATCATAGAATCATTTGGGTTGGAAGGGACCTCTGGAGGTCATCTAGTCCAACCACCCCACATGGGCAGGGACATCCCCAACTAGATACGGTTGCTCAGAGCCCAGTCAAGCCTCACCTTGAATGCCTCCAGGGATGGGGCCTCACCAGCTCCCTGGGCAACCTTTTCCAGTGTTCCACCACCCTCGTGGTGAGGAACTTTTTGCTAATATCAAGTCTAAATCTTCTCATCTCTAATTTAAAACCATTGCCCTTTGTCCTTTCACTACAGACCTTTGTAAACAGGCCCTCTCCAGCCTTCTTGTAAGTTCCCTTTAGGTACTGGAAAGTCACTATTAGGTTCCCCCTGAAGCCTTCTCTTCTCCAGGCTGAACAATCCCAGCTCCCTCAGCCTGTCTTCATAGGAGAGGTGTTCCAGCCTCCTGATCATTTTTGTGGCTGAGTCTGTCATATGATAAAGCTCAGAGGCTTTTGGTCAGGGCAGTTTTCCTTGTTTTCTTGATGAAATTTCTGCATGTATGCACTATCTCCTGTTTCCAGAATGTTGTTTTCTTGTTTTCTACAGTATTTTATCTAAATGATGCAATAGGAAGTAAGCTGTCATATTAAGCTGTTAAGCCAAGTGAAAGCTATTTGACAGAAAGCTCCACTGAGTGTGTTCATTTAATAAAGCAGACTGTTTGACTTGGAAGGACTGATCCCATGTCTCTGTGGTGTGCTTTTGCCTGAAGGCTGGGATTTGGATCCTCTGTGATGCAGACAAAGTGCTCATGACTGTGGCTCAGGCTGTTTTGTTCACCAGGAACTCCGAGTTCAGTAACAATGGTTTCTGGTTTTGTCAGTCTAGCTTAATATATGGTAGCTATTGATTTAAAATAGGAAACTTCTGTTAGTTAGTGTCAGGCTTTGGGTGTCCAGAAGAGAAGTCATTATTCCTTTTCTTCTTGAGAAATGAATTGTGAGTGATATTTAACTAGATTCTCTTCTTGCCTCAGCTGTTACTGTGATATGATCAGAGAGATGAATGGGTTAAAAAATAGTAACCTAATTCTTAGCTGTAGGAGGTGGCCTACATTTGACTGCTGTCTGCATGACCTCCTTCTTACAAAATAAGTATTTGCTTTTTAGAGGCATGCATACTTTTGACATTTCTGTTGTCTAAGATAGCTGAAGAAAATGTAGCAATGACATGGGGTGACTTCTTTCATATCACCCCTAAGTAAATTGATGTAAATGAAGGGACCTGCTGGCAGATGGAATTTGTATACGTAGTATGAAAATCAGGTGCACTTTGGAAGCATGCGGCTAGATGAACGCAAAGTATTATGGGTTTTTTTATTCTTGGGACATATTTGGCAAAAGAAAAAACTGTCTATTTCCATTTGAGATATGCCAAGATGCATTTAGACTTGTGGCTTCAGAGGAAATAGCAAAGCAGCAAGAAAATCTATGATTAAGGAAGTTTTGGTTTTGTTCTTTTTAATTCTAGGAGCGCAAGATACTTGTGCTTCCTCTGTCTTTACTCTTTTTTTGCACTGAATTAACATGGAAAATTGTCTGAGAGAAACATATTGATTGCAGTCAAGAATTGTTACGTGCCCTGCACTCCCCGCAGTGATATTTAACTGGTGAGAAAGGTTCTCTGCTGACACTTACTGAACAAAAGCAGAGCTGTCTTTCATTTTTAGAGTTTGTTCTCTACACACTCTTGAATGTTCATTTCTTTGACATTAGGTAATAATTCATTCTCTTGCTTTGCAGTTTCTAGATGGTTAGGTACTTAAAAAGTCAATACTGAATTTCTGAGCAGAAATCCACAAATGATTACAGTAAAGCTCTACTATCACAGGATTGTATTAAGAGATGTGTTGGTATGTTTTATATCTGTAAAAGGCTTATGAACAGTATTTTGAAATGTGCTACCTTGGTTTTATTGATAATGATCTTGAAAAAATACATCTGAGTCCAGGTTCACCATAAGAGGAAAATTAGAAGTGCATTATTACCAAAGTCAGGTGTAACTGTGTGCTTTGAAATGTAATTCTCTCTTTTCTTTACTTCAGGGCTAAAGCCAAGTGATCTCACCATGACTGGCAAAACACAGACCAGCAATGTCACCAATAAGAATGACCCAAAGTCCATCAACTCCAGAGTCTTCATTGGCAACCTGAACACAGCAATTGTCAAAAAGGGCGATATTGAGGCCATCTTTGCTAAGTATGGGAAGATAGTTGGCTGCTCAGTGCACAAAGGCTACGCATTCGTGCAGTACCTAAGTGAGAGGCACGCCAGGGCCGCGGTAGCAGGGGAGAACGCCAGGATCATTGCAGGGCAGCCTCTAGGTAAGGGCCTCAAGCCTTGTGAAATACTGCTTGCTCTTTCCTTCCTGCTTGAAACATTGTCTGCTGATGGTGCCTTGGGGCTAGCGAGTTTATTTTGTGGTGGTTTTGTCCAAGCTTATTTCCAGGGTGTTGGTTCTGTCAGAATTTTCTAAGTATTAGATGTTGCTTAGATGTTACCAAATGTTTAGTGCTGTAAACTGCTGATTTACTAAATGCATCACTGCTGGCTGCTTTATACTTCTTTGTGTGATCCCATTGTAGTGAATGTGAGGAAAATGTAAGTACTTTCTCTTGGACTCTGCTTAGTAAATTTAATGCCACAAAACATTATCTAATAGGTGTGCTTATCTTGCAGCTAAGGAATCTAAAATCATATCCAGCCCAGTGATGTGTCAGATTCTATACAGAAGCAAAAGAATAAGTTGTGTTAGAATCAGTTTTTTGATGTTTTCTTACGCTTTATCATGAATGATTAGGTAAGATCTGGTGGTTTCTTACTGCAAGGGTTACTCCTGAAAGCTGTTTGCAACAAGATATGGAGGCTATCAATGATAAAATTATCAGGAGTACAGTACTAACCTCAGCTGTTAGATAGATATATATGATGGACAGCACAGCAAGATGCTTGGTAAGAGATGGAGATCTTTCACTAGACCTTTGGGTGATATCACTCCTATCCAAAGCCATGTGTGTACTAGCTGTATCAGGAGAAGGTGAAGTGTAGCTATGCTAGTGCTTTGGCTGTAACAAATCACTCTCAGTGCATGTGGCTCACTCATTGTCAGTTTCTTAGGCTGTGGAAAATCTGTTTTGCTGTTTATTTTTAGAAAGGAGTATTTGTGTTAGATCACTTGTTTTTCTGTCACAGATGCTCAACAGAATTCTAAGTTTTATAAAGCCTATATTATGGGTTCTAAAGAAAAACAGATTAAAGAAATTCAATTACATTTTAGGGGAGATTACAACTTTTAAGGACAAGTTATATGTATGTGAGTGAAATAAAAGAACTCAAGTGATAACAGCAAGGCAGCAAAGTCAGTCTGTGGCATGGCATTATTAGAAGCTGTTTCCTGGAGCAGTGGTCTCAAGCAATAGGCCATGTAATGCCATCAGTGCATTATTTACAGCTCCTTGCACACTGCTCTGACCAGATTTCCTAAGGCAATAGATCTGTTATTGCTGTGACTACTGCTGCTAGTCTCCTTTAGGATTTCTTGTGGCATCTTTAATATACCAAGTGCTTTGTACAAGGAGATGCTCTTCCTTTACTCGGAGTACTTTTTGTGTTTTGGATAAAAAGTCAGTGAGGTATTTGTAAAAGAAATTAAGGGATCGATATTACTTGAATTGTTCAAATCTGTTATAACAACAAAGTTCATTCAGTAGCAAACTCTACAGTCTTAAAATAGTTGGATTATTGTACGAAGTCTTGTGATGACACATTTAATGACTCAAATCCTGACTGAGGAAGAAATGCAAAGAGTAAGCAAGGTAAAATTTTCTTTTGGCTGTTCTAAAGCACATTTTCTCTTTCTGTATATGAAATACAGTTGTCATCAGTATTGTCTGACAGAGAAAATGACTCTGTAAAGGTGGTGCTTCTCATTAGACAACCTGTTCCTACAAATTATTTTTATTAGCAGTAGACATTAACAGTGGCCTCAAAGCAATGAGGAGGTGATAGATAAAATTTGCTTGGCATTATGACCCAGAAGAATAACTTATGTGAAAATTGTTCATTTGAATGGAAGGAAGTAGCAGGTAGACTCATTACTGTGAAACTACATGATAAATTACTTTCTTCTCTGTCTTGAGGTCCTTGTATTCTCTAATGAACAGGACATATGATTTTATATGAACAGTCAAGGTATGGAAAGGGAACAGCAAAAGCCCTTCAACAGATGTGGCATGGTGATGACAGATTGGCAGTTGGACTTGATGATCTTAGAGGTCTCTTCTAACCTGAATGGTTCTGTGAAAACTGATGGGTTCAGGTCTTGGCCTGGTGTCACGGGTACCAATGGTTTTAACCTCAGGAGCAAGACAGAAGCTTTAGCCCTTACAAGGGTTAAGTATTCTCCCAGTCCTGGCCCATGTGCTCCATGAGTTCTGTGAAATGGTAGTCCAGGGACTGTAAACTTTCATTTTTTTGAAGTGATAATCTGTTTTCAGTGTTGATGGGATGCAGTGTATCTCTAGTGAAACACTCTGACAGTGCACTGCATCACCAGTGTGTACAATATATTTATTAACAGTCACAGGGTCCTCTGACTCCGTGATACTAGCCGAAAATGTCAAATTGTGCTTAGAATTTATAAGGTATAAAATTCATGAGCTGAGACAATGGAAATCCCAAAGAAATGAAAGCTACCATCTTTTGTACTCATTCTGGGATATGATTTCTTTATGTCTACAGAAATGAAGGCTAGTCACCTAACCTTTCATCAAGTCAGCATTTTCTGAAACCCACAGACATGAGAAGTGTTTACTAATGATTGCTTGGCACCCATCCTAATGGATCTAGAATGGGAACAGCAACGGAAGAAAATGAAAATACAGCAAGTTACACAGTATTGCATTTGGATCACAGTTTATTCCCAGGCTGAGAATTTTTGTCTGGACCATGGAAACCTCCAGAGACAGGGGTTCTGTAGTCTCTGCAGAACAAATAAATCAAGAAAAAAGAAAATATAATAATTTAATTAAGGTCCCTAGTGATTTGTGCCTGATATTAATAACGAATCTATAGAAATTGCACAAATAGTCTTTTTGTGTCAGCACTTTTGGAAATTAGGTTAACAATATCCACCTAATGACAAGCTTGGATCAATTCAACCAACAGATATAAGAAGCTTTTACCTAGTGGCATTTACAATTAAATATAGAAGGGAGTAAATGAGCTTCAGAAAATTGAGCTTTATACACCACAGAATATTTAATTTTTTTATTTTTTTTTACAAGGTCTTTTCTACATTTTGGCAGATCTTAACAAGGCTGTTAATAATCTGTAAGAAAATCTTAAAATTGTGATTCAAGTTGATCTTGTTTCAGCTTTCTGTGCTACACGTCAAAAGATTTCCCCATCAGGTCCATAACTTCTATTGCAACCGCCTTTTTCATTCCAGAAAAGCAGAGAAATATTTGCTATCAGTTTTCTGACCGTTGTAGCCATGAACTTATTTTTCCTTAGGAAACATTTTGAAAAAGACAAGACATATAATGATGTCATTAGCTTAATACTATCTTAATGTCCTTAAGTGGTTTTTCCTTGGGCTGAAATTAACTGTGGTGCAAAGGGCTACAATCAAATTCATTTGGAGACAGTGCACTTTTCTTTCCCGAATTGCTGCTTTTTCAGACTTCCATTGGTGATCTCATTCTACCTCTGTAGCTATATTCTGCTTCACACTTTCATGGTAGGTCAGATGAGGATCACACATCCACCACCTTCCCAAATGTTTTCTCTTCAGAGAAATCCTGTAAAATATAGGAGAGAATAATGCAACCTTTCCTGAATTCCTTCCTCCTGTGATTAGTCCCTGATGGTTGGTTGCTGCTTGTCCGGGCATACAACAGGTCAGAAAAGATTAGGGTTTTGCTGCCCTCCTATTTCAGATCCTTTTTTTAGCAGTTGCAGCCAAGGATTCTTGCTCTTTCTCTGATAGCAGAGTGTAGCAATTACAGTTCTCTCACATCCCTCTGAGAAGCTGTTCCCCTCCTTGGCACCCTGTCATTTCCCTTCCCGAGCAGCCGATCTTGCTGGGTGAGAGCTCAGACACACAGAACTCTTTGGATACACTGAAAAGTTTCATTACTGTGGTTTTTTTTTTCAGTTAGTTTAGTCCAGTACACATTTATGAAAGCATATGTGGGGAACTGAGATGCTGTTGTATGCATCTGAGCAAAAAGTATTTGTAGTAGGGAATTTCATGAAGTGTAATATTTGCAAATACAGAATTTCTGCCTTCACCAGTTTTAGTCATGCTGTAGCTGCTGAGGGAATTTGTTTTACAATGCAGGCACATCTCTGCCAATATCTTATGGCACAAAAACCCTAGTAGAGTTTTAATTTGCATAACATTACACTTATTTGCATTAAATATTGCCCAGTGGTACTGAGAGCACCAGTTTCTCCCTAAGTCCCTATTAATTAATCTGCGTCCCTTCAGACCTACAGCAATTTATTATGCATTCTTAGTATAGCAGCATCAATTAATTATATGCTTCCTGGCCCCACATCAATCATTTTGTGCCCCTAGATATCTTTGTACCTCTCCCAGCCCCACATCTGGCTGAGAACACACCCTCTTCTTTTTCTATGGTTGAAGAGACGTTCTGAACCTGCCTGGATACCATCCTGTGCAACCTGCTCTAGGGGAATCTTCTCTGGCAGGGAGGTTGGGCTATAGATGATATCCAGAGGTCCCTTTTAACACCTAACATTCTGTGAAGAGACCTCACAGCAATTTTGGCAGTCAGCAGAAAGCTCTAGTTGCTCCCTGCTCTCGCTGTAGGCCCTGGAGGTTTGAAGTTTTGGGGATGGTCAGGTGAAACGTCAGCAGCCGTACTGCTGTTTGTCCGAGGACTGGGAGAAGAAAGCAGTACAACTCATTTTTGTTCCCTTCCTTTTTCTACCATCTCTTTGTGCGAACTGAATGGAACTGCTTGCACACTGCTGGTATTGACACATTTATTTGGTCATTGGTGTTAGTTTGCTCCTGCTCCTAGCACATTTGGTCCAAAAGTTTCAGCTCTGGCCATGTAACGTGCTGAAGGTAGTGTGAGAGTAGCCCATTGACCTCACACTGAGAAGAGGTGGGAGAAAAAAAGTTGTTGAGAACCTCAGCCTTCTCCTCATCTGTTGTTATTAGTTCTTCATTCTTGCTCTTCTTATTGCATGAGTGTCTTTACAGAATGGCCTTGTTTGTGTATATATTTACTTATTTTTTTATGGTCCATGTGGAACTACAGCCTTTGAACTAGGGGAAAACAGAATTTCACGTCACACGCTTATCAGAGAGTTCTTTGACTAGGTTACAAATATTAGCTGGCAATCAATCTTATTCAAGGAGGTGTGCAGGAAAGTTGAGGCTTTCCAATTATTTTTCTTATTGCCAGTAGAAAGGTCAAGCTCATCACTGCAGGAAAGAAGCAGGAGGGGACAGGAAACTATGACTTCTATCCTAGGGCACTGCTTGGCTGAGTAAGGTCAAACCACCAAGGACCAAGGAGCAGCATGCTGGCTTAAGTGAAACATTTAACATTTTCCTTCTGTCCTTTTTTTATTCAGCTTCTAGAATGACTTTAAACCCTTCTGCATGGCATCCATTATTTGGCAGGATTTCTAGGCCCCTTTAGGGGTACCATGCATCATCCTTCAGTTCTCTTCATTAAATTCAAAATGTACTTGCCATAAAGTAGTTATGGATTTTAAGTTTGCAAGGGGAATATACTTGCTTTTCCCCTGCAATCCTCTTTATATTTTGAATATTTATATCCATTTGTGTTTGGTCTGACATAAGAAAGGTAGACCTGCCAAGGGTCCCCTTGTGGCTATAAACTCAAGCTTTAACAAAAGTAGCTTGGCTAAGGATTTTTATTAACTGCTACCTGTCTCTTTGTGTTATCCTTATGCCCCCAGGGCAGAATCAGCACTTCCAAAGTATTTCTCTGTCCCTTCACTGAGAGATGGATTCTGAGGCAGCACAGCAGGAACAGGGCAGCATTTGGCCACAACTTGCCCAGTCAGAGCAGGTCAATGAATTATTTTTAAAGAGCAGTGAAACTATAGGTTAAAAACCATAGGCAAGACAATTTGTTGGAGATGAGGGCGAACAGGCATTTTTCTGCCTTAGCTTGATTCTCTCATTCTTCTTTTTCTTTCTTTGTTCCTTTCACATGGTGGTGAAAACAGGTGAAATGTATATCTGAAAATCCAGGTGTTCAGCTCCATTAATACTGTACAGCTCAGGAACTGATTTTGCTAACTCTGCACCTTTCACAGAAAATTGGTTGCTTATTTTCATTTTCAGAAAAAAATTACTTTTGTCGTGATTCATCAAGGACTGTTTCATGCTTTTGCTACTAGGTAACAGTAATTCATTGCTGTATTAAAAACCTGTTCCCCCTTTTCCTTTCTCTGTGGTTCACTTCAGCATCAGTGATGATCCTCCTGATTTTAAGAGGGGAAAATAAGTTATCGTTATCTTTGAATCTAAACAATATAAATATATCTTTTATTTCCCCTATATTCTCCTTCAGGAAACTTGTTTCACTTGAAGTGTATGAGATTTTCCATAGAGTAAATCTTTCTCTGTAAAAAAAATTAAAATCTAGATTGTCAAGTATGTGGCTTCTGGATCGCATCCAGTCCATGAGGCTGAAATAGATAACTGACTGACTGAGACACAGCATAATTCAACATGTTTGTTTCCACCATATCTTTTTTTTTTCTTGTTATTCCTTTCCTCTTCCAAGTTGTAAATGGTTGTTACTGCCTGATTTTCTCCACAGATTTTATCTGCCCTGACCAGTTTACGGTAAATGTTGAGGTTTGGAATGTTTAAAGGTGTGTGGAAACTACATACAATGAATTCCTGCTCAATTTAGATTGAAAAATATGTTACTATCTCTACAAGATACATAGTATTTCTGAAAAGAACGGGAAACCTGAATTTCTTTCCGCAAGAACCCTTCATCCCTTATCACTGTGACGATTTCCCTGCCCTGTTCCAGGCACTAGTGCCAGTCTATAATTAGTTCCATCCTTCCAGCTGCAGCAGAGGATGTGCACTCTCAGTGGGCAGATGCAGGCAGACAGCTCAGCCAGTAGCAGGCTGTCCAGCACGAGGAAGGGCCATGCTTGTCGTGCAGGTAACTAAGAGAGAGAGCTGTCTGCCATGATAGATACAGGCTTGGACATCTGCTTCTTCCCATCAATCAGTCAGGCAGGCTGATAGGGAAATTTGTGACAGGCCAGTGTATGCTGATGGTTGAGGGGAGATGAAAGTGAGTTCTGCGGCCTGAAATATGCTGACTCTTGTTTCAACCAGAGTGAGAAATACTCCAAATTCTTTGATAGATGCAGGAAAAGAAAATGTACAGGGATATGAACAGGCTGCCCAGGGAGGTGGTGAAATCAGCATCCCTGGAAGCATTCAAAAACCATGTAGATGTGGTGCTTAGGGCCATGGTTTAGTGGTGAGCTTGGGAGTGTTGGGTGGATGGTTGGACTGAATGATCTCAGGGGTCTTTTCCAACCATAATGTTTCTGTGAAATATTTCTGGTTTCAGGGTTGTTCAGCAACTTCTAATAGTTCTGTTAGGGTATGAGCCTGTTCCCCAAGGCAAAAAAGGATGTGTCCATGCCTGAACTAAAATTCTTTCGGAGCATGACTGTGCATAAACCACAACATAAATAGGTACATGGGCAGCAAATCTCAAAGAGGTGTTACTTAAAGTACATTTTCTATATGCTAATACTCTGAAGGAGTCTACTCAGAGTAGACTCACTTTTCATCATCATAAGCTCCCTCTTGGCAAGGCAGGAAGCTGCTCTGCCTAAAATAACCTTAGACATGGAAGCTGCATTCTTTTTGCCTGGTGGAGCAAGCTTGGTTTGTGTGTATTGCAGCTGAGCAAGTGTTAAAATTCATCTAAGCCATGCACAGAAAGTTTCTCACAGGCACAACTGCTTGGCCTATTAATGCATGCAATATGCCAAATATAAAAAAATCTATGTGTTTCTGAATCTTTAATATTTAAGGAAATGTCAGTTGATATCATTTTGCTGATGGCATTTGTAAGGAGGTCTGGCTTTGGTAGGCAGAAGCAAAAAACATTTCCTAAATTTCAGGAGGTTTTACACAGTATGCTACTGTACCTCACTGTCTCTTACCTCTGGCTCAAAATTCATAATACTTTAGAAAAGGGGTTTTAAAAATATATAATTGAAGTTTCATCTATATTAGGAAGCAATTTGGCAAAACAGAAATGGACCAGTAATCAGAGCTGTTGGCACTGTAGTTCTTAACCTTTTCCATGTACATGATTTGGAGATTTACTCCAGGCAAGATTTAGTATGGCACTGACAACACATGATTGAAACAATCTGAAGTACCTCTCTCTGGTTCAGACTCTGTCCTCATTAGGTGTGGGAGAACATTTGGTGCATGCTTGGAGTAGAGCTCCCATTTTAGCTTTCACCAGAAAAGGCCTGGTTATCACGAGCAAAACCCAGGCTGTGAACTGAGCCACCAAAGCAAGAGTTTCACTCTGAAACCGTATCACTGCAGTGGATGGAGCTGTGGCCAGAAATTTTCTGAAATGTAGAACATGTGATGAAAAGGACTGAAATTTAAATAAGGAAGAAATGGTGTTTTTCATCATCCTAATGTCTGGTCCCCTGAGCTTTTTTTTGAAGAGGGAAGATGGGAGTGATGCTGTCTGAAGCCCCCCAGGCAGCCTCCTGTAGTGGTGCAGAGCAGCTAGGCTACCTCAACATTCAGATCCATAGAAAGCTTCACCTGCTGCAAGCTTACTGCTTCCTAAGAGCTCATTTGTCAGAGAAACTCATGCTTAGCTTATTAGCAGTCCATTTTTACGGTCATTATCCATGCTTCCACAACATCTGGCTAAGTGTCATACTCCAGATTGTGGCTGTTTTGGAAAGTAGTTTTAGCAACTTGAAAAGGGTGTTCAAGTCATGTTTATTATCCTCCCTCTGCCTCTTATCAGTGGGGTGATGCTGGGGAAGGGCTACCTCCTGTAGCTTTCGTATGCCCTCGCTAGACCCTGAACTGACCATCATTTCCTGTGTTCCTGCAGGCTAGCTAAGTGGGTAGTCAGCCTCAGAGGAAAATTAATTTTTCTAAGAGTTACTTAGGGATATAGTTGTCCCTCTCTGAACTATTGTCTCTGCATAAGTGGTTTGTAGTGCATTAGATGATCTTGTAATGAACTGGAAAGGTTTTATTTGTCAGTATGTGTTCTTCACACGTGCTGTAGTTAGCAAATAACTTTCTCTTATAGAAAGTTATCCTTGCAGAATTAGGATCATGACCAAAGTTTAATTCCAGGGGAAAAAAAACCCACACTTTTTTTCCCCAAAGTTCTGGATATCAATTTCAAATCATTGATTTAGGTTTATCTTTTTAACACAAAATATATACAAATATTGTTTAAATTTTGAAGGTTTGGTTTCATCCCAGGAAAATGGGATCCTAACTTCCAAAATTCTGTTGACAGGTATCCTTTCTTATGTCTGTTTACTATAATTTAACCTGTCTTTAGTTCTCATTTAATGCCTTTTCTCTCTTTTTTTTTTTTTTTTAATAAAGCAGAGAGAGTGTTAAATTATACAGGTAGTAAAAATACCTGTCTGCCTATTAGGGTGTCCAAACTGCCCCAGTGATGCTTTCTCATTTCTCATCTGTCCATTTGTGGAAACAGCATTCCTACAAATGACAGAAGAGCAGCAAAGGTGTGATTGCTGTCCCTTGGCTCACAGAACATAGCCAATCTACCAGGGAGCTGCATCTGAACAGTCCAAACCCTAAACAGCTGCCAGCTGGGACACTGATCGGCTCAGCCAGCAGCGATTTCTGCCTGACCTGCTTCCTGACAGTCACTACTTTTCTTCTCTTGCTTCTGTTGACTTCTTGTCATCTTGCTTACTGAATTCAGGCTGTACACAGCAGCTGACAGGTGTTTTCCAGGGGTGGTACATGTGCTCTTGGCTCAGCCATTATCTAATGTTTTCCAGGTCATCCTGTCCCAAAGCAGTGACAGGTAGGCTACAAGACAAGCAAGCCAACAGTTACACTTGGCACAATTGCAGGCTTTCTGGAGGGAAAGAGACAGTCAGTCTGACAACTGTAGCCTGCGCTGACACTGCCCAACTATTTGCAAAGTGCAGTTCAGGGAGTTCAGACAAGGAAAAGGGTTGACTGACAAAAGTTAAGCGGAAAAGGCTAAATGTCAGGCTCTTGATGGCAGCTCTGTAAGAGTCTGGCAGATGAAGTGAAGTCTGGAATGCAGAATGACAGGAGAGTGATGAACAGCAGAAGGCAGGATGCTGGTAGTGCTCCAAAGAGCTATTTTTAAAAACTTGTATACTAGCTTTAATCAGTTCTGCTTTTAAAATCAGCCATTAACTTAATTGCTGTTATTAATGTTGTTGAATTTTACTAAAAGCATGAAGAACTTTTGGAGTTGTTACAGGATAGGACCTATACAGTTGGTTCTCTCCCACTGAGGGTTTTTCAGCTTTTTTTTAGCTAAGGAAAAGTGATTTCACAGCAGTTCAGTGTTAGAAGTGACTGCATGAGTGGGCCACACTTCATAGCCATGTGCAGGCAAATGCAGAAGGTATGTGATATGTTCAGAAGCCTTGCAGCACGATCTCCCCCAGAATACTTCTATATCCAAATTGGTGACATCTGTATAAAGCAGTATAAAGTGGGTGGGAAATTGACTAAACTGCCAGGATGCTCTAGAAAATGTCAGAGTTAAGATTGTGGTATCAGTCAGTGGCAAAATGTCCAACTGTTTTAGAGGTAGGGCTAATTGTCTTGTAAGAGAGACTGATCTTTCCTAGTGAGACAGAAACCTAGAAGTCATGAAGAAATCCTTGGAAAAAAGGGGAGTCTAAAAACCTTAAAAATAGTTAGAGAATCTTGAAGGATCCCAGAAAGGTCTGCACTAAGCCTCAGCAAAATCAATCTATACAACTCTTATTACCACAAAACAAAATCTCTTTGCCTCTGCATGTCAGGTGCTGCTGAGTTTAGATCAAAGGCAGGGGGAAAAAAGGAAAATGGAGAGGGAAGAGGGGAGGGACTAATTCATCACAGCCATAGTTACATCTAGTCTGCAGTGCTATTGTTTTCTTCTTGAGTTTGTTCTGAAATGTCTTGACTATGCACCATGGGAGGAAAAAAAGGGAGGAAACCGGGATAAATATTCTGACTTTTCTCCAAAGCTGAAGGTCTGCTAGGCTATGGAAGATATTTTTGTCTGTCATAAGAGGCATTTCCTCGTGACTAGATCATCTCTGTCTGGGATTCCTCTATGAGACCTCAAAGATGTGACAAATGGGAAAGAGCTTTTCCATGTTCTTTGTTTCTCACCACTTCCAGATCCAAGTTCAAATTGTCACGCTCCTAAAGGGTAGGGTTCTCTAAAGTCATCCTCCTCTTCCTTGTCTTCTTCAGAGTGAAGCATGCATGATCAATTGCTCTTCCCTAGGTAGGCTGGGGGCAGTTGCTGGCTCCCACAAGCCAGAGACTCCACTGGCTCCATACAGTCCTTGCATCTGTTCATTGCTTTGTTATAGTAATAAAAACCAGCAGCAAAAATAAGGTGAGAAGGAAATAAAACATCTCTCCTAGCTGGTGGCAGGATTTCTCTAGTCTTTAGTAAATGTAAATATGTGGGGTCTTAGTAACATGGAACATTTTAATGAGCCTGCTCATGGTAAAGATGTTTTACATCTGTGCTGGAGACAAAATAATTATATTTATGAAACAGCTATCCAACTGCACTACAAAAAATTACAAAAAAAAAAGGCTTTATTCAGGTTTGTTATTGAAATCGTGTCTGGTTTGATAAGAGAGGGTCCAGTGGCCCCACTGTGATAATGTTACATGGTATGCTTATAATGTGAGTGTTAAAGGGATTAAAACTACCATGCAGGCATGCCTCGTTTCCTGAAATATTAAAAAGTCACATATTTGCATATTATACAGCTGGTTGCAAAGCCATCAATCATCTTATTATCTGTACATTGAGGGTGATAAATGGTTTTCATTCTAATGAGAGAATCTAATCACATGGAGAAATGAAGAGGGCATGCAGCATAAAAGCTTTGGCTCCAGAATCTGTAGATTATTATTAATATTATACATTTCTCTCTTATTTTGAAAACTTCTGCTCTTCATTTGTACACATGTCTTTTAGCATTCATGACTTTGAGAGAAGGCCAGGTCATGAATTTTTTTTATTCTTAAAAAAATGGCACTGGAAAAGCTTAGAAATATTAAGCAATGTGGAATCAGCTTATGTGACTTTCCTTAAATCAGCCAGAAGAAACCATTTCTTTTTCATCCCTAATAATGTGGCAGAAAAAAAGCAGACAAAGGTGAAAAATGGGAAGATAGAAGCCCCTTACCTAGGCACTTCTGTGAGCTATTTAACAGAGCTCTACAGCACATGACTATGCACTACACTGCCTGCCTGCTAAAGGAGAAAGTGAGAGACTTCTGAACATATTACAGAATATAAACACTTCCAACGTGTCAGTAGTTATAAGAAGATAGCTCGTCATTAAATATAAAGCCAATTATTATGTTTAGGATTCTTCCTCTTATTGCCACCACAGTGGCTTGTATCTCACAGTACCATGTGAAATAAAAAAGGACTCATTTTCTAACAGGGTGCAATGGGTAGAGACTTGTGTGGGGATGGAGAGGAAGAAGGCAGAATAACAAAGATATAACTTGACATACTCAATAACCTGCTAGAACAGTTTTATCTTATGCAGCCCTCTGCCTTCCTAATGTATGTCTTGCCTCTTCATTATAATCCTGCAGCTGTGAAACACTCATTAGTATACTGATGCCTTGCTGATGTGTTCCTTTCAAAATATGAGATGTTGCAGTGTACCTACAGAGTTTCTTTTTCAGCTGCAGAGCTCAGCAATATTCAGTTCAGATTATGAGCAGAAATGCTTGCTTCTGCTTTTTGTGGTCTCAAATTCAGTTTTACCTGATATACTTTAGAGGTTTCCGTGCTTTGGTCTTCATTAAAGAGAGTTACTATTGTTCAGTGCTCATGTGAGAGAATAAAGACATACAGAAGATTATATTTAGTGAATAACTACGCTGTAGAGTTTATTTTAAAACAGCATGTGTGTTCTGATGTGGAAGTTTGTGCAAGGATAAGCTAGGAGAGAAGAGCTGCTCTCCCATGAGATAAAAAAAACTAACCTGTACGCATTGACTTTTGTGTTGCAGAAACAAAATTGGTGTTTGCGATGAATTCTACTGATTAAACCAAAGATGACAGAAAAGTAGCTTAGCTTCCTAGTGCCAAAAAGTGGATTTGCACTACTGCTGTTTAGGTGTAAGAGCAGAAGATTTTATTTGGTTGACTTGAGCCTTGTGAGGAGGCTAGCTGTACGATGATGCATCCTGTCAGGGGTGGGCAGGAAAGAAATAGTTCAGTATTTGCCCTAGTCTTGCAGTACTTTTTTTTGCTGCAGATTCCTATGTGGCTTATCCTGAGAAAAGTATGAAATTTAAACTGATTTTAAAAAAAAAAACAACCCACCACCACAAACAATGTAAGTCACCAAAAGATACCACTTGTCCATCTGTTACTCTATTCAAACAAGTGTTTCAGTATTTCTTAATCTAGGACTCATCCCATGTTTTTGTGATCAGTCATCACTTACATTAACCTTCAGTTCTTAATCTTTGTACTTCCACAGCTACCCAGTAAGTTTCTGAACAGGATTTTGATTAGCTTACAAGAGACTTTAAAGGATATCACCACGCAGTGTGTAGATCGTGGTCCACCCTTCCTTGGGACATTCTTCTCCAAGTGCTTCTAGATGTGAAACATGAATCTGTAAGTGACCCAGTCTGGAGAGCTAGAAGAGTTTCAGTGTAATCAAGAGCTGGGAATTTGGGATAAGCTCTGAAGCCCTTTCACTTAAGAGTGCTTGTGACTTTTTAATACTGCTTGCACAGAAGCGTATGATACTGAAGCCTTTAATGCTCTCTGCTGCTAATTGCTCAGTACATCTCAAAAGCTGTTTTGTTCAAAAGAAAAAAGAAAGAGACAGACAGGGACCCATGTAATTTCAGTGGTTTGACTATGTCTGGCTAACAGCTACTAACAATTGGTTATAAAATAGGAAACTTTCTCCTTTTAAAAAATAAGAGTGCTCAGCTATAGCAATGTAATATTGCAGTGTAATGAGTACTTAAACCTGCTTACGTTGTCATTGAGGAAAAAAAACCTGTAACCTTAACTAACCTTTCTCTCTCTAATGCAATCCTTAAATCTGCAATTAGATCACCTTCAGCATACATCTGTCCTAGGTTATCCAAAACAAATGTATTGTGTAATACTCTTTTATGTACTTCATAATGTGCATATGTATTTGTACATAGTCAGCAGCCTGACAGATATTTTAGCCATACCATAGCCAAACTGCTGAAACTTTGCATTAAATTTAATCTGTATATGAAACTTTGGCTTTTTAGGGCTGTAATTTTATTTAATATTGAATTACTTAGTGCCTTCAAGATCTATTTTTTTAATGCCTGTTTTTCACGTGGTAGTGTGCATTAGCAGCAGAAATCAATTGGTGAAATGGAATAGAGTTTGAAAGAGAAGATAATAAAAACACTGTGACCAAACTCACACCTCTCCAGGCCTGTCACAGATAGCAATTTAATCAAGAGAAGGTGGAACTGGTAGGGCTTCCAGGTCACTGGAGAATTAGCCTTCAGGCATCCTTAGTGGGCTCCTATGGCACTTCTTGTGAAAGTTTCCAGTCTGTTTTGACTCCAGATCCCAAACCACAGACTTTCACCAATGTATTCATTCAGTAGAGGTAAATCATCAAAACTGTAGGATGAAATGTCTTAGTTTGGAACATCATTTTCCATATACACTTCTTTTTTAGTAACCTGGGTGCTTGCAAATAGACGTCACTTAGAGCTGGAAAACTGGGCAGTAATGGTTATGATATCTGGTTCCTATATGTTAGCATAGCAGTGGGAGAGAGATGGTGAAAATTTTATCAGTCTCCCTGTGTTTGAAAGAAATCTGCATTATTTCAGAGAAAAAAACCTAAAAGTCTGTTTGTGAAGAGGAAAGTAATTGAAATCATGTTCACTGTACAGCTCCACAATGAATTGAAGAATAGGTAATAACAAGACCTTTACAATTGCTTTCAGGGTCAAACCCAGACAAATTCAGTTCTTGTGTTTCAGTTCTTGTGTGCTCAAAGCAATAAGCTCCTGATGATGAGGCTGTGTTAACGAGCAGGTGAGGGAGACCTCACCACCTTTCATTATTTTTCTGTGAGTTCTTGTACATTTCAGTGTACAATGTACCGAGGATGTCATTATTTCCTCATTGATTTGGCTATGAGGTTGTAGGTCTTAAAAGAAGAGGTAATTTCTTTTAAAATGAGGATCTTCCAGCTTCATGAAAGTCAGCCTTTTCTAGTAGGTGGTTAGTCCAGTAATTCCAGCTGAAATCAATAATAATTAAATCATCAGTACCTGTGACTTCAAAGTTTGGGCTCTCTGAATAATTCAGTTATAGTGCTTACATTTAGCAGCACATCACTGGACTGTTACAGCACCATCCAGTATAGCAGTAGGTACCATGGCTCGTTTCTGTTCCATGTGGTCCATTCTTTCTTATCTCACCTTCTTACAGGAAAATTGTTGTGCAAGCGGGGTACTGTGCTTTGAGAGCTGGTAGTTTCTTTATAAACATACTGCCATGGTTTGCTGTTTCTATTTGGAATGAATATCTATGAAATTTCTGATTATCCTGAGTTCTTATGGAAGTTTTCCTAAGTTTTCCCATGGCAAAAGAGAGATCTTTGAGAAACCTGTCCTTTACACAAATGAATCTTCCATTTATAATTAACAGTTTCAGTGTTGGACACTGAAAATCAGTCTAAAATTCAGTCCCTGGGCTGATGTTACAGGCAATCATTCAGCTGCTCCTGTTCCAAGCTACTTAATACTCTGAGCGTGGGAATTCCTACCACTGCTGCTGGCTATTCTTTCCCTCTCTCAATGACAGGAACCTTTCTAAGCTGTTTTCTTTCCATTAAAACTGAAATTTGGGCTGAAGGGCTTGCCCTTTCATGATGCCAGGCAGACCTCAAAGGTGCAGAGTCTCCCTTCAGAACTGCCTATTGAGCACTGACTCTTGCTGGAAGGGCTTCAGGTGGAGGAAGTTTCTGAGCTTCCTAGGTATAGATACAATGCCAGGGAAACAGGAAAGTAATTAAGCATTTGAGTACCAAAGTGGATACCTACCTATTGCAATTATAAGGGTCTATTCTTTTGTAGTTTTCTTAAAGTCCTACTGAGACAAGTACATTGTTCTCAGTGGGAGCAGATTACACTCTGAATTAATTACTCACTAATTAGTTGACTATCTCCATGGTTTCTTGCCCCACACTTTCTTGCTGCATTGTTTAGCGTAAAACACTACCTATGTGGTGGGTTCTACTTGCATCAGGAACTGATTGCTTTTCCCTGCCTTTCCTTTCTTTCTAGCCAAAGCACGTCTGTGACTCTGTATTACTCTGGCATTCAAATATTTTGCAGTTTTCAGGGGTTTAGTTTCTTATTTGGGGAAACAGGAACACAGCTACCTTCAGAAATGGATGAATCAGGCATAGAAAGCACAGCAGCCAGACCCACAGGGAAACTGGAGGCAGCGAGGCAAGTTTTAGTGCTTGCGTTTTAGCTGAGTCCCACAGGGGCTCTATAGTGCTGACTTGGGCACCTGACATTCCTTTACAGCTTGGTGATAAAGTGACATGCATTGCAGGGGATGGCTAAGTTAACCCAGTGATAATGTCTAGGAAAGGCCCAGTTCTTAAGTCTACCCTTCCTGGGAGATTTTGTGCTTCCTTCAGAGTTACCTAAGGCATTTCATCCACCAAGAACTTGGTTCTTCTGCACCCTGCTTGCTTCTGCCTGACCTGGATAAAGGTTACTGTCTGTCTTAGAGCACTGTTGGAGGACGAAATGTCCTTTCTTCATGCTTTATCTACAAGATCAAGGCTGCAGTATCCATGCTATATAGAGGAGACTCATTTTCAGTGCCACTCTGGGCTATTTGTTAGTCTGAAAAGGACAGAGGGAGCTCCTTATTTCCCTGTGCAGAACTGAATCGAGTTTTAAATCATAAACACCTTTGCAGAAACCTTCGTGGATTTATAAAGATATAAGGGATTTAACTCTGTGTCTTACAGATGACAGCAAATGACTTTAGGTAAAGAATGATAATGATAATACCTCATGTTTGTCTCACTCTCAGCAAGTCAGTACCAGGTGGTTTCTTGGGGAGTAGATAGAACAGTAAATAACCCTTTAGTTAATGGATTTCTGTGAATCATAATTTGTCACTTTTGTTTGAAACTGTCGTGTTTTGTTTCTTCACAACATAGGTTTTAGGGTCTTTAGGATTTCTAACCCCAAACCTTCCTTAGTATCTCTTTTTTTTTTTTAATAAGTTCACCTTGCCTATAGGACTGCTGGAGCTGAGGTTTAAAAAAATAATTAAATTGATAAGTAAACTTGCCATTTGAACTTCAAGTTACCAGTGCTAAGATTTATTTAAGAACATAAGGAGGTCTTGAGGTGAGTTATTTCTGGTAAGAGCTAATGGCAAAGGTTGGAGAAAGTAGTGAGCATCTCAGTGTCTTGGCAGAAAGCACCATATAACTTTTTCACCCCCTAACAATTTTAATAACCCTTTCTTTTAATGCTTTTAGAGTTTATCTGTTAGAAATATTTTATATAAACTTGTCACTGAGGTAATGCAGCTTAGAATTCCCTTACTTTGTACCTATACATACTGTGTGAAAGACAAGGGAAAAGTCTATTTCAGAGCATGTGACCTTGAAATCATGAACAAGCTTTGGTCTGTAACACTTCAGAGCTGTGCATATTGTTCTCGTTGCAGTTGTGGGAGATTTCTCACAGTCCTGTTCCAGACTCTCCTGCTTAAATAGGAAAAGTCTGAAACTTCCCTCAGCTCTTCAAAAATAAAATGTTTGTCATTGTGCCACACCACAGAAAACAAATCTTTACTTTCTTGTGCAGAAAGCACTTTCCATTCTTGCATTATCTCTGCAGTGATGCTAGGATTGAGGAAGATGGAACATGCAGCACCGAGGAAAAGAAATAAAGCAAAAAAACTCCCTTATTTTCTGAGAGTACAGCAGCTTTCAAAAAAGAAAAAAGGATGCCATTCTTTTCCTTCCTGACACTCTCTCCTGTTGAGGGCAGCTTGAGATCATCCTAGATTCTTGCAAAGATTTTTTTATTTTTTTTAATCCACATTAGTCACTGTCTGCGAAGGTTCTCAGCAGTGTCTGTGGCTACAGAGAGTTTAATGACTCTCAGCTCATTGATGGGTTGGAATTTGATTATTACCTTGCAAATCTTGGCTGATTTCTGTTGGCAGTTCTTAGGTTCAGGCTTGTATGTTTTCTGTGGTATTTTATGACAGGGGATAACCATATGGCCTCACTTGGGAACTCTAGGTTAGCTCTCTCTTTAGGTACCTATCAGATTTTAAGCTAGCTGTCCATCCCAGCCCTGGTACATCGAACAGCCAATACAGGAATGCGTTACTCTGCATTTTCCAGCTGCAAGTCTCTGGAGATCCCGCAGTATGACATTTTTTTGAACCATTTCAGATTGGATCATTGGACTCCATTAGTTGTGGCTATGTTCTGGGATGTCTCCAGGGTGTCTGAAGTGTTTTAACTGTACTTACCTGAAACATTTTGCTGTTTTTCTGAGTTGTTCCAGGGACTGACTGAATGTTGTATTACCATTCCATTTCTAATTTCTGATACTTTAGTATTATTTTCTCTCTGTGATATTTAAAAATACATACATACTTTATTCTTAGTGCCATTATCATTTCCTCATAGCTCCTTTACAATTTCGTGTGTGTGGTAGGAACTACATATGCATAGCCTACATTTATAATTTAAGAAAAGGTATTATTGCTTGCACAGACCAGACTAGAAGTATATGCAAAATAAAATTAAGTAAGCTGGTGAAAGAAGAAACATATTTTCCTTGGTATTTATTGATTTTATTTGAGTCCAAATGTAGTGTCATGGTAAATAACACTGTTTATATTTTCTTTTTAAAATCCCATGAAATACCCTGTGGCAATGTTATTTTGGAAGATTTCTTTAGTCTTGCTGAGGCCTTTGGTAAATCAGGAGGGTAGAGGAGAATGCTTTTTGCTTCATTTTCAAATGTTTGGTTTGCAGTTAGGCATATTGTTAATGAAAGGAAGTTTGTCACATTTCACTTCTGTGGTTTTGAACTTGCTATTTGTGTTCAGATTAGTTTGTTTCCTAACTAGTTTACTGATTTGCAGCAGATCTAAACTTCAGACTTAAACTTTCCTTAAGTTCAGGTGGAAGCTACCCCAGGTGCCATAGCATGCCAGTTGTGGCTGTGCAGAGAGCACAGCTGCAGCCTATGCAGATGAAGCAGCTAGTGGGGAAATGAGGATGTAGGACAGAGCTATTCCCTCTCAGCATGTTGGCTATTTGTAGTCATGGTGCAGAGGTTATTAAGGCTGCATCAGCATAAATGGAAGCACAAAAAGTTTTGGATAGACAGAGCTCAAAGAAAACAATTGTGTCTCCATCAAAGCTCAAGGTAGCACTTTTCAGGAAGAGGACTGCAAGGTGGCAGGTTAAAATTGCCCACTTGTAAGCTGCAGGTAGGGAATACCTGGCTCTTCTTGATTGCATGGAGTCTCTGCAAGCACCTCTAGCAGACTTTCAGACACCAGACAGCAACATCACTAGACAGCCAAAGCCAGGTTTTTACAGTTTGAAAGTGTTGCTCTGTTTGGATGTCATGTATGAATATTTGTATGCCTCATCAACTCCAAGGCATATATAAGTGACCTGAGCTGCAGTGGGAAGGACCTTGCTGATTTGAGATCAGCATAGGAAACCACCATTTTTGTTTTAAATTGGCTCACCAGACCCAGCAACTACTGTAATCAGCTGGTTTGGTGTCACTGCCAGTAGATCAAAGAACGAACTGATGGCAGTTCTACATGTCCAAGTTAAAGATAATTAGCACTTTGCATCATCTCAGTGCTCTTAGAACAGCTATATGTGCTGATACCTTATATGACGTTTTCCACTGGGGGGGGGGAGTAGTGAGAATTGCAGAAACCTGCTAAAATTCTGCCATGGACTCAGATGCAGTATAGTGGGAGAGTATTATGGAAGGACTAGACTGGCATAAATATGCATGAGGTAGAGAAAGGAAAGTTGAGGTAGATGGAGGTCCTAGAAATAGGTACCAGTAGTATTGGAGCAGTAGAGGTCTTGGGAATGAGACATCACAAGGCGTTCATCAGGAGCTTGTGGGGAAAGTGTCAGTGCATCCTTAAAAGGCAGAGGATGAGAGGCAGGTAGGATATGTGCCTGGGATGAGAAATTAGCAGACAGAGGGATGCAGGCAACCCTTGATGGATCCAGTAAGGATCCTATGGATGTGACAAAGTCTTTTGACCCTTCATCGACAGCTGATGGATTCAGTTTTCAGGCTAGCAGCTTTCAGTGCTGTTTTCTTCCCCCTCTCTCCCTTTTTAGTCTCTATTAATTTTTCAACTGTAATTTAATACTGTGGAGGGTTTTTTTGCTTTTTTCTCCATTTTCAGGTCTCTCCTATGCAATATTTGACCTTGCTGTTATTTGCCTACAGTTGTGCTAATGGAGCTGTAGCATAATGCAGAACAGTAGTGCCCAACAGGGCCATCCATCTTCAGCCTCTTAAATTATGAAATCTCATCTACAAGTAATTAAAATCTTCTCTGCCCTACAGGTTCTAGATTCAGACTTCAATCTTTACTCACAGCTGAGACCTAGCAAGTGCATGGCAAGAGATCTGTTTTGTCAGTCCAGTTGTTTTTATGTCAAGGATACTGAGAGCAGTGTTAGCCATGAAAATACAGTTTAGTATCTTGGTCTATATTAGAATTACTTCTAACACCTAGACAAAAATATCCAAGGAATTTCCCACTGCCAGGGGAATTAGAGTTATTTCATTACTCTTTAAATTACTTGTGTGTTTTATTCACTTTTATTTACCTATTTGATTGTGCTAGGAGTTACATCCAATTTCAAGTTTGTTGTTTTGGTTTGGGGTTTTTTCTGAGAAGCAAACCATAACCATGTGTTTGCTATTCTTCCTCTTGCTGAAACGCATGCAGTGTAATGTTTACTCCTAATCCTAGGAGGTGCTTGCAAACAAAAGAGGATAAACAGTGTGTGAAATGCCGAAGTCCACGCATTGGAAGGTCCTTTGCTGCCACCGTGTGATACAAACTCCAACTACATCTGCTCATCTCTTGTCTAGTATTGGAAACCTCAGGGGTTAAAAGAGCCGAGGTCTCCGAAGGAATTTGCAAATGACTGTTACGATGCTATTACAGATGTATCTGGAAGTAAGAGTAAAAAAAATTAACTTCGTGATAGCGTAAGTTCCAGGTTAGATCCCCTTACAAATAACAGTCTGGCTTGTCAGGGGGTCACACATCGCTAGTAGCCAAATGGGGAGCATGGAGCCTAAACAAGAAAAGACACTAGAGGGAGGATCCCAATTTCCATCTGAGGTGCCACCCAGAGCTTGGGCTTCAGATTCTGCAACAGGTTTGGGTCTGAGGTATGTCTGTGTGTGCAAGCAATTGCTTCACATTTTCTGTGCAATAAATCATTGGAGGAAGCTGGAAATTTCCCAGAACTTAATGTCAGGATGAGGTAGAACACTGAAACAGATGTTTGGCATCTGGCCATGGTGGAATGCACTCTCTCCACACTTAATTTTGTGTTTTTCTTATACTGAAAAATAATTAACTTGTAGAGCAGCAGGTTCAGAGAACCCTGAGTGTGGTGAGCAAGGCAATTAGCCCCTATCAGAACCACTGTTTCAAGCTCTCCGAAAGGTTAACTGAGTGTTATTAGCTAGCCCTTTGCAGGTAGATAAGCCAGACACCTTTTCAAAAATAGCTGGCATTCTAGAGCACTTTTCTGTGACAGGGTGAACTCAGTGGTCAACTCTAGTCATAGCATGGATGAGGTCTTAATTCTGATATTTACTAAGCAGGGAGAAGAAAAAAACTGGTTTTCTTCATTGGAGTCCGTTTTATCCACTGCTGACAAGCTCACTAAAGCTCATTCAAAGCCTCACTTCTTTCAGTGTGATAGGCACCTTTTCTGACTCCTTAGAAGTTAACTTCTATACTGCTCTCTCCCATTATTTCAGCTTTCCCCACTTCTGACATAGTCCCTCTCATGGAAATAAATGCCTGGAGCGCCCCTTGGGCAGCTCTTGCTCATAACCAGATCAGATAACTGCAGATCAAGAGCGTATTTCACTGTCTTGAACTGCGCTTTAAAGGCAGCAAGGATTTCACTTTGTAGGGAAAACATACTTTAAAAGACCTGCATTTGTCACCAACTGTCTTTGCCTTTTCCATTTGTTTCCTGAGAGACATTATCTCCCATTTCAGGGAAGTGTCCTCATCAGAGTAGTTGCTGTGATAATTCAGTCCCATTCAAATCTCTCTGTGGACATGCTTATGTTTCTAGTTCAAAATATAACTCAGTTCTTATTCATGTTATCACTAGAATACTAAACGTTTAGAACTGCACAAATGCCTTTTATCCCCAGGGAGTGGGACTAGGATACCAGTATCCAGTGCTACTACTTGTCTTATAGCTGTCTGAAATTTTCCATGCCAATAACAGATTAATTTTTCTTTACATTTAAATGTTTCTATCACAAACTTATTTCACTGTTTCTAACACATATTTCAATTAAAACTTTAAAGAAAAAAGTCATGCAAGAAGTGTTACTAATAGAAATTTTGCTCATACTCTGTGTGAGATAGGAAGAAGAGAGAGAGTTCTCTGTTTCTTGGGGTCCCTCTGAAATGATTACATAGATATGACTTCACCAAATCTGCGTAAGAATTCTAGTGAGCTGACTCAGAGTTGGAACAGAAAAAAAAAAACACAACACTTTACAGTTTGTGTCCTCATGCTTTTCAGGCAACTGCTCTCTGCAGCTCTTTTTTTCCCAGTATTTGTTTCCTGTTTTATTCATGCTGGAAAATGCAAGGTTTGCATTTTATACCTCTCCACTTTGAGGTGCTAGCTTAAGATGATAGACCTCTTCAACACTAGTGTGATTAAAAGCCAGGATCTTCCTTGAGTGTAAAGATTTTTCAGATAGGCAAGAAGTACCTCAACCCAAAACCAGCAGATCAGAGAAAACAATTGTCATGTCAAATTACAATCTCAGGGCATGATTTGGGCATAGTTGTGTGAATTTAAGCAACCTGGTCATGCTGAATCCACAGCTGGCTACTACAGACAATTACTATTTTCCTGCTATAAATTAAGTACCTAATTTAGTTTATAACTCCAAGATATTTACAGAACAGCTTTTTTTTTTCTCATTTGAACGTACTAAGTAGAATCATAATCCTTTAAATATCTTCATTAGTAATGTATGATGGCATACAAACGAGTAGCTCTACTGAAAACCCCTACATGCCTGTAAAGAACAACACAAGATTTTCAAAAGCAAGTGGAATTAATTACAGTTACAATTCGGACAAGAAATGGCTGATTACATCAACGACCACAGGCACAAAGCTCAGAGAACTTGCTTCTGGGAAAACGTTCTGTGGGAGTTGCAATGGAAGCCCATGTCAGTAGATGGCACTGGAGACCAGCTTTTAGTCTGAAGTGGTCCCCACACCACGAATCTGGTCATTTACGTTTAAAGATTTTATTCTTTTTAAGTTTTGTTTTTTTTTCTTGGAGCAGCTGAAGGTCACTCTCTCTCTGCCTTGTCCTGTAGACCCCTGTGGTACTGGGTCTGTCCCACCACTCATGGCTCATAAATTGAGTTACTAAGAAGTAGTTTAATGAACACAAAGAATTAGACCACCTCTTCATACATCACTGGCCTTCTGAATTATATGAACAGAAGTACTGAAGAAAAGTTGGTTTTTAGTGGAATGCCAGTCTGTATTTGGAAAACAATTTGAGATACGAGCCTTCTAACTCCTTTTAATGGAAGGGAAGTGTGGTTTAGTACCAGAATCTGAGAATTTTAAAGCAGAACATCTCTTAAGACTGTCTCAGTTGTTAAACCGGTGTTTAGAAATAATGTGAAAGTAACTTAGAAGTATGGTTGGGTGATGACAACTTCATAAAGATGAAATGAAAGATGATGAAAAGTCCAAGACAGACTAGCAACGGAAGCATGTAGCAGAATGAATGAAAACCCGTTAGAGCCAGATAAAACCTGGCCAAAATCAAGCTATAGAAGAGGTGAAAAGAACTCACAACTTAGGAAAAACAAACCCAAATTGCTCAAAACCAAAAGGAAACTAGCCAAGAACAAACTTGTCAGTAACTGAGAGGGTTTAGGGAAGTATTGCATGGTTGAGGCCTGAGGCTTCAGCTTGGGAGTGCTTTGAAAAAATGACCCTGAGTATTAAGAAAGCCAAAGAATAACAGCAGCAGCTATCAGACAGAGATTAGAATACAAACTCTTTGGGCTGATGCCTAAATGTTTGCCTAGCAGCATTTCAGATGGCCTTGGCTTCAGTAGAGTGCTCCAGAAGGTTGTACGTTTCCCACAGGTTGTGTACTGTTTTTCTGGCACTGTGTGGATGTCTCAGGCGCTATATACCATCCAAGTAGTGCTGGATGTGGATGTTTAGGCAGCTGAATTGAGCCTTTTGGTCTACAGGTAATTTTCTAATGAAATTTTCCCTCTTTGGCACTCTCCTTGGTCTTCATTTCTGCTCTGCTTTAAGAATGCTAGCCAGCTTTGTCGGCTCTTGAAAAGCACTTATGGAACTCCTTGATTCTAACTTAGTTATAAGCATGAAATTTACACATTTCGTTCTTCCTTACTCTGCTTTCTCAGCTTGTTCAATGTTGTTCCACTGTTAGTCAGGGCTCTGGTTTGACCAATTTGTTCATCTCTGTCCTCATTGCATCATAAAGAGAATATATTGTCATAAACCTGCCTTGAGAGCTGAGTGGTTTCCTTGGTAAAATGAATGTTGTCTATCTAATATTACATCATGATAAAAAGCTCTATTGTCAGGTAATAGTCCAAATTTTTACTAGTAAAATTTACACATCAAGTGCATAATTTTAATAGATTAATAATTGTACCAAGGAGTGTTTATTGCTTGAAGCTAAATGTTGAACCCTACACATATCATTTATTTCAAGAAAAAAATTCCTATTCATAGATGTAATATTTTCTTAGTTGACATCATAAAACTAACTATAGTGGAAGATACAAAGGAATATTATCTAAGACGAGACTTCGGGTGCATTGAATTAAGTGCTGAGACACAGAGCATACTTCATGCCTCCTCCACTTTCCTATTTGATCTAAGATCTGCTCATTTAAAATAAAATTGAGGATGTAGCCCAGGCAAAGTGTTGATGAGTAATTCATGACATTCAAGGCAGTAGTTATAAATAACAACATTCATTCCAAGAGACTATTTTAAGAATGTTTTGAACTTTTGCAATCACTTAAGAAGATGTATCCTTGTAGGAAAGCACTAAGTTTAATGTGACTAGCTGAAAGGTTCCATTCATTTCTTCCCACCTCAGTAAACTTTGGCTGCCTTTAACCAGCCATAGGCAAGATACTTTTTTTTAAAGCTGTAATGGTGTGTATTTTTAACTCTCTTAACAAAGAACAGTAACACAGAGAAACAGGAGGCTGCTTTGCCCACTCGAAGTTAGACAGTACATTCAAGTACTTATTTTACAATTTTTTTGAGTGATTCACCAGAGTATATTTAAACTATTTTTAGCAAGTGTGTTTCACTGTACAGAAGTAGTAATCAGAGTTGCAATTAATAAAATGAGAAACCCTTATGTTTTAGGGATTATTGATTTAAAATAAAATAATTCCTATGCCATGAAATTTCCACTCAATTTGTATTTTTATATTATACCATTACCAATGCATTTCCATACAACTATATGATTGTGATAGAATAATGCACAAAAGAACAATTGAAAAGCATACATGCTGTTATATGTGCTATGCCTAGTACAATATGGAGAGCTAGTAATAGGTGTCTAGGTTAAGGACATGACAAAAATTAGCCATTAATGGTAAGGAAAAGGACTGAGTTCTATAGTTGAAATCTAATGTGCTGAGGAAAAAGATTGAAGCCATCTGACCAAATCAGTGAAGGAAGGAAATGTGAGCTGAAGAATATGGATGAGAGCCTTCAAGTAGAAGTAGGAAAAGAGCAAGAAAAGGAAACAAAGTTTCTTGCCTGAAATAGCAAATCTAAAGAGAGACCAGAGATCTCTGGACTCTGACTTAGATTATAGGTCTGATTTGACTGGAAATGAACTCGGAGGGAAAAATAAAGCAGGAAAATGGTGGAATTATCTTCAGTCCACATGAACTGCGGCAGAAACATGTACTGTAACAGATATAAACTGTGCACTGCTGTTTGAGTGTAGGACATGCAGGGGTTTCTCTATGGTACAGACATTTTGTCTGCCATCATTTTTATCTGTGACTTAGTCAACTTGTTTTTCCTGTCACTGTTGATGTGCTTTGCAATATTCTGCCTTTCTCCCAACCTCCACAATAGAGATGGTGGTATTTCAACTGTAGCATTTTGAGACAAATATAGTTGAAATACTAAATAAATCTAAAGGATGCCTCCATTCCTTTTACTTTCTTCAGGCTACACTTCATCCTCAGCTGTGTTGATACACATACACAGCAAATGATAGGTGGTCAGGTTTTTGACAGAGACAAAAAGCAGATGAATAGATCCAATATAAAGATCTCCCTTCAGTAGCTAGAGGTGCGCCAAAGTCAGGATATGTGAATAGTAACCAACTGAAAGGAAAATGCAGTTATGCACAAGACTAAAAATGGGTGTACTGGAGATATAAAAAAACCCCAAAACTGAGGGGTGGAAAGGATGGAAAAAGTATAATTTTAGGGTAGGCAGTTTCAAAGAGACTTTTTTTCCCCTTTTTTTCATTAAGAAAATAACTATAGGTCAGTGTTCTTACATGCATGCTGCAGATCGTTCCTGTCTCTGAAAAATGAATGATCAATGGGAATTAGATGTTAATTTTTTATTTCATGTAAGCCAAAGAGATTAGGTTTAGATTTGAGTGGTTTAGAGATCTGTTGTCAGCCTGTGCATTTGAAGCAGTAATAAGACTTCTTAGTAATTTTCAAGAGATTTCAGTCACTATATACTTACTGTATATTTCTGGAATTCTCATCTCCTTCCAGTTCCATAGCTGCTACTGGCATCTTTTTTCTTGGACCTTGTCATAACTCTTAATTTCCCAACATGGCAAGGATTTCTCCCCCTTTCCCTTGCTCCCTTTAGGAAGATGTCTGGATTCTTTAGAATGGTGACATGTATAAATGTGGAAGATCCTACAATGCTTGCCTCTTCATTTCACATGACCTTGTGATTCAACAGAGCAGGCAAGGTAGGAGTTATAAAAACGAGCAATCACCATAATGTTGCTTAAGGAACTTTCCCCAAAGGAAATCATTGAAAGGTAGTGCAGAAGTCAATAGAGGCATAAAACCAAATAAATAATATATTATTTCCAGAATAACCTACTTAAGAGCTCAGACCTGCAGTCAGGATCTCATTGATGAACATGTGTTGATTATTTTTTTAATAGTAGTTTTACTTGTCATTATATGCACAATTCTAAGACTTCTCAATGACAAGTTATTAGTTTGAGACCATTTATGCAATTTTTGTTACATCAGGGCTTTTTCAAGGAATTCTCATGTCAGACTAATGAATACTACAGTGCTCGACTTTGTCTGACTACACAATTCTGTATACTTTCTGGATTTTATTAGCTGGTATCAAGCACATTTGAAAAAAATATGAAAATAAATACATATTGACTATATTTTGTCTCTGATCTCTGTAATAGAGAAAGTAGTTAGAGCCAGTAGCATCTCCCCTGGATTTTAGGAGAATGGTACTACCCTGCCTTTCTCTGAGAGATTGCTGGTTACCTTCTGTCAGTGAGCAACTGTCTCACTGCAAAACAGAAGCACAATCTCATCTCTTTTGTCTGTGTTCAAGGCAATTACTCCTTAGAAAGTGGAATTTCTTCAGCATGACTATGTACAAGAGCAAACGCAGAAACCAAAGATGTAAGTAAATTGTGAAGTTTTTTTAATGTTCTTACAGAGAAGGGAAAATTAGTCTCCAGTTAGATTGAAAGGCATGATTTGCTTTACCCTGCTCTGGTTAAATCATAGCAGGAAAGCAGGAACAGTATTCCCTGCCAATTATCCCACTGTATCTGTATATTAAGTGCATGAGAGCTTTAAAATACGAAACTAGCTCCCTTGTTACCATGGAAACCTCACTAAGTGGTTGCTTTATAATATCAACAAAGAAATAGAGATCAAATCTAAGTCCTGTTCGGAACAGGCTCCTTTCTTTGGGGCTTAATGACTGGTTAGCTGTAGCCTGTGACTTGCCAGGTTACCATGCTTTCACTTGATGGACTTTATGTGCCTCGCTGTAGGGAGCCAGCAATATCAGAACTTTAAGGGCCATTATTTTATTTTCCTTTACCACAACTTTCAGAAGAATTAACTGGTTTGCTGAAACCAGAGAAAGAGAAACTTGAGGGAGAGAGAAGTATGCATGTGTCTCTGTTGTGTATTTAAGATACTCCAGCCCTGAAAATTCCTTGGCTTCTAAATGCATGAGTTTCCAGTCAAGCACCTATGTGACTTTTTAAATTGCTATGGCATCAGCCAGAGGAATTGAAGTACCAACATTGTCTCCTCCAGAAGATATACAGAATGGTGATTGAGGCAAGGGAAAATGAAGTGCTGTGGATGAGGTCATGACATTTGTGTTACTGTAGGGAAATCTAGTGACAGGCCAAGGTATAAATGGAGACCATGCCTGAGGCTGGGGGGAAAAAAAGACATTCTGCTAGGAAAAATTGCGTGTAGGGACTGTAGTTCCAGGGAGAGAGGATGAGAGGAGGAATATCCATTCAAAGAAGGTAAGTTCGGACTTTGTTTGGACAGGAGCACTGTTACTGTTGGGAGTTGAAGGGAGATATACAGCTGTGTCACTGACCTCAGTTTCTGGTCCTTAGTGCTTAATCTGTATAGCTCTTCTTCAGTTTTTCTGCCCAAGAGAAATGGATGTATTGCGTGTATAGGATGAGGACAGATCTCTGCTAAGATCTCTGCAACAGAAATCAATTATCCGCTTCACATTCAGTAAAATGAATTATCATAAATTTCACTATAGCAGCACTGAAAGAAAATTATTTCTATACAGGCAGATTATAATTAATCTAGTCATTTTAACATACTAATTACTCTCCCTGTTGTCATGTAAACCAGGAGCTCTTTCTGTAGTGAACTGCGTTCTTCCGTTCTCCTCTTCAATCCTGGTTATGGTGTACAGTAAGAAAAAATTGTGTCTGGGTAGCTAAGTTCTTGGAGTTCTTGTTGTAGTGCTACAGTCAGTCATTCAGCAAAACTGCACAAGATGCAGAATGCTTTTAGGAAGGGAACCTGCCTTCATTTCCTTTCCCCTCTACCCCATCTGACCCTAAGGAAAAGCTGTGATTTGCCAAGAGGGGGGGAAAAAAAAAAGAATGAACCATAATTAGAATCAAATTTGTCATTATGAGGGTGACAATTCTGTTTGATTTTAAAACTGTCTCTAATTTTAAGATCCCAGTCAACAAAATATCCAATTAAAACTCTGTCCACTATATTAGGTACAAATACTATATACGTGGAAGCTTCACTAATATATTTTAGCTAATCAGCAACTGCAAAAAAAAAAAAATCTTACAGGCAAGCAGAACAATTTCAGTAATTTTGATTTTGCTCCAATTTGTATCATTCACAGGCTTTTTGAAGAATAGATTTAATCTAAATATTTTTTGTTCTGAAATAGAAGTGATGATGTTAGCAGCTGTGTTAAACAGTAGACAGGTGCTGCATTTTCTGTCCATTGCCTTTAACATACGCTCTATTTCAAACTTGAAGGCATTTTTTATGGCCCTTAATAAACAATAACAAAAGATATTTAGTATATAATTTCCAATCTATGTAAGGTAAACGTTGGGGTTTATATTTCTTCGTTACCTCTCCATTAAACACTTGAACACGTGGCATAAAACAAAAGTGATCTTTGTTGCTTTTTCTTATGCATTGAAGTTCTGCTTCTGGATTAGGCACACCCTAAATAGTATTACAAGAATTGCCTTCCTAACCCTTTTTTTTCTGCAGGGTCTGAAGAAGAATGTAAAGGCATTCTGTACTTTTTTTAAAGGCATATCTGATTAGAGAGGAGAATATTAGAGACATGACCTTTTTCTTACGTGAAATACAAGGAATTCCCATTTTCAATTTCTCTCTCTGCTAAGAAATGTTGCTAGAGCAGTAGATTGAAAAAAATGAGTTTACTTACCTGTCTGTGTGAATGGGTTCCCTACATATATATGATGCTGCAACTGAAAAAATAAGTCTTCAAGTTCAAAACTAATCATAATGTTTAACTTTCATTGTACCTTTGGTTTTTATAACAGTGGCACTCATATTAAGTAGTTAATATATTTTATTTGTTCCATACATGGTTGTATCTAATGAGAATTAGAACTAAATATCAGAGTAAACTGTGAAACTTGCATCTATAAATAAAGAAAATCGAGATGAAGGCTGTTTCTGTATGAGGGCTTGTGTGTATCTACCTGCAAATACTCACACGGTCTCCATGTGTGTATTTGCACACCCAGATTTATAGCATGCTCTATCCTTAGTTTGGGGTGTTATCTAGCTAACAGGCTGGGTTCTCATTTCATTGCACAGACCTAAGGACTGGCTGAGGGGAGATTATCCAAACAAGTGTGATCTTACAAACACTGGAAAACTGGTAAATGGGTGTGGTAAAGCTTTCCTGAAATAAAAGGTTTGAATGTTAAACTGACCTCCTCTGTGGCTGCAGCTGCTGAGGTGAATGGTCAGGGTAAGCAGTGCATGTGTGGGTCTTCTCCAAGGAGAGACAGTTATTTACATCTTTTGGAGATACCATGCCTCCAGGCCTCCTCCCTTTAAGTACGTAGAAAGCATCAATTTTCACTGGGGTCTTTCTTGTAGACCTCACTGTTACAGAAATGAAGGCAGGCTGCTACCCTTGAATACAATAATACTGGAAAAAAATGACTTAACCCATAAACCAGTTTTCAGAAATTCACATTATTATTTATTCGTGGCTAGTGTAGCTTCACAAGTCTAAATCAAGACCATCTTGTGGAAGGCTGTGTATGAAAAGAATGAAAAGATGATACTTAACGATGCTTCAGTCTAGCCCTGTGAATTTTTCTTGGAAGAAATGCAAGAGGGGAAAGAAGCAGCAGTGGCCAGTGGCAGGCAGCCATGTTTGGGGAATGATGTGCAGCAGGAGGTGGCAGAGTGATGCTGGGGTGCAGAGGCTGCTGTGGGACTTCCCTGCTACACACTGGAACTGGAGGCTGGGAAGTTAAGGCAAAGATGGAAAAATTAAGGGGGAAACCAGGGTTTGCCTTTTGCGTCCTTCAGCTTCATTTGTTGGATGCTTCATGGGAGTGTCTGTGCAGATCAGCAATAACGAGCAGAGCACAGTGGCAGCTGAGGCTAAGAGTGTTACTTTGGAATGTGAGGAACCACTGGTAAAGTCAATGGTTATCAGGTTATCAGAAATGCAGCTACAGCTTCTATCCCTTTCCAAGGGGTTAGTTCCAAGGCATCCATCCCAAACATGTTGATGACAATTTGAAGAATCGTATTATCACCATCAAAAGGCCTTGTGGTTGTGTTCCAAATACATTAGTGACTTCTGTCATGGCTTGGCTACCAGCTCCACTGCATATTACAGCTTGCTTAATTCTCAAATGGATCATGATTCCTTGCCCTCAGTCTCCAACTTTTTGTCCAACCCTAGGTTTCCTGCATGCAGGGTGCTGTAGAAAGTAGCATATGCATTTATGAAAGGTTTAAATAAGTAATAGTAAAATGAAAGTAAAATAGTTTTGAAAAGTTATGCAGGTAGCTGCTGCAATGTAAAATGCATATGACTGTCACAGGAGGTCAGGAGGTGTCAAGTGATGTGTGTTTTTCAATTATTCTTTTTTGCTGGAGAAAATTTCATATCTACTGATAACATCTGGTGAGAAATTGTCCTATCAATGTTCTTTGATCTATTGTATTGCCAGATAGATTTTCTTTTATCGATAAGATCCTACTTGCCATCTTCTCATCATGGATTTGCTATTCTCATCTTCTTTGTCCACCTTTCCAGATAGCCTAATCACTTTCAGCCTTAAAAAACAGAGTTGGCACCTGTTGAGTCTTGCTATATTACAGTTTGATCAGCCCATGACTACTACTTCCATCTTCTTTTTGCCTCTTAGGGTAATAAAGAGCCCCCAGTACTGAGGCTGCTGCTTCTCAGAGAAAATAGCAGCCTTTAACAGTGTGTTCTGTGCATTAAAGTGAATGGAAAACCAAATCTCATTGGGGAAGACAAGTGTAGTTACTGACCCAAATAGCAGAAAAATCTGCCTCTTTCCTCAAAATATCAGACACACAGACAACAAGGGACTGCCTCTTCAGCGTGTTACAGAGAAAGCTTTCTTCATGTAAAGCTATCCTAGAATAGCTCCAGGATATTCCTGTTGCTGCGTACCTTTTGAGAAAGTAGAGTGTAGCACAATCAAGCGTATTAGTACTGAGGCTGAGGGAGGAGAAGAGCCTGATGACCTACTGGGAGTACAAATGTCTGAATATTCATATCACATGGATAGCATTTTTATTAAAAAAGAAAATATAATTGCAACTTGTCAAGTCAGGGTTTGAATGAATGTATTTGAAAGGTAATTGAAAACTAAGAAGATATCAGAAATATAAATGTAATAGTAGTTTTCATGCACACATAGAATTCTAGTTTTCAGTCCTGCTCAGGCTGGCTGGCAGTAAGTGTTGCTGTGTTCATCAACAGCACAGTTTATCACCAGTGAAACAGCACTTCCTGTGTGTTGGTTAGTCTTCTGCAAGGAGTCATAACTTACAAGTTCTGGCACTGCACTCCAGTAATGATCTGAGACCTGGGGAAAAAAAATTTAAAAGTGAATTTTAAAAGTGAAGTCTGTTAAAGTAACAATCAACAGGTTGGGGATAATCATAGTCTGAATAGAAAGACAATTCTGTCTCTTACATTGAGCAAACACAAGTCCAGTAGTTAGAAACTAAAGTGAGACAGATGACTGGAAGCTAAGTTAACATACACATTTGCTGGGTGAAATCAGTCATAGAAATAATTTACTAGAACTACTTGCAATCTCTCCTCTCCATTGCTTAGACTTCAAATCCAGATAGCTCATCTATTTTAAAAACTCTCCTTTAAATAAGGACTATGGACCTGACTACAAAGTATCCTACATACATATACAAGTATATGTACAAGCTGAAAAGAGCAATACTACAGACAGCTCCATCTCCTGTATGTCTTTCATAAATTTTATTTAATTTATCCAGTTGAATGATTTCAAAGATACTTCAGTAACTCAGGTGATATTTATAAGGGCTGAGAAAGTTGTGCTTTGAAAGAGATTCATTAATTATGGAGCATAACTTAATCATTCTCTTGATATGCAATCAATCTGCTATTTATCGTTGCCTTAATTTTATGGCATGTTAGGCTGCTACATAGTCTTAATAGTGTGTGTCTAATTAATGCTCCCTGATTTCATCAACACAGGAGTTACTCTCTCTGGCACCTTTCTTTCACTATGAGTGCACTGCTGTTGTTCAGGTGTGACACCTAACAAACTTTTTTTATTATTTATTTTTGAGACACAAATCACAGCCTTATCTTGTGAGTTATAAATACTGCAAGGTCCTTAAATACAAAACGCCGTTACATCCCATGACAAGAAGACCAACCAAGATGAGGTGCAGGTCACACCTGCTTCATTTCCACAGTGGTTTAAACTTGATTTGCCACAAAGCTGGTTAACTGATTGTTGAATCAGTCTAGTCAGGAAAGCAGGGAGTATTAAACAAGGACATTGATAAGCTTGGGATATTCCTGTGTGAAGGAGTAATTAGCTAGATGGATGTTTAAATCAAAACTGACCGCATGTGGCCTTTGCCAGATATTACTTCTGCTTGTGCTCAGAAGAAATATGTTCCTTCAAAAATTTAAAGGAGTTTAAGAAATGTAATTTTGGAGTTTGTTATGATCCTGGTAAGTGTTGCTGTTAAGTTTCTCACCAAAATGTCACTGTGAGGCCTCTGGTTTTGGGAATGCAAGTATCTGTGACAAAGATCTGGAAACTATTAGGCCCTAGTAATGTGTGGTAAAATCCATGAGTGTCACCAAAGCTCAGGTGCTAAGCCTGGCCAGCGTTAGCCAAAAAACCCAAAAGGCTGTTCTGGATTATTAACAACTTGCATAAACACAGCTTAACCTTACTCTGCTTGCAGGAGTGGACACAGGTTAATACTCTTAAAAGTAAGTGTGAAAGTGCTGCAGCTTATTGGGGACCTGCCCTGAAATGTGTTTACAGTGCTTAGTGCTAAATTGGCTGACCTCAGACTAGGCAGTTCAACAAACTGACACCTCAGAAGCTAGACGCAAATGAAATTTGAGAATAACCACTGTAGATTGCTAAAAAATTTGGTTCCAGACTTCCAAAATTTTATATGAAATTGTAGATTATTTTAAAGCAAAATGCATGTTTTATGTTAATATATTGTAAGATGAGAAGTGTGCTTTTTGTTGTATGAATCTTTAAATTAATATATATATTTATATGTAAATCTATATGTACACACATTTTGTGACTGATTTATTATCCAGTTCGTGTCATTTCTAGTTACACAGGCTGGTACAAAAATTCTGTGACTGTATTAATGCCTCTGTATCAGAACTAAGCTGATTGCTAGCTGGGGCTCAGGAAGATAGCCCCTTTATGGCAGATATGTGCTGACAGTATTTATCACCAGAATCCCTGAACAAAGGTGTTTATCGGGGACCAGGGGCTTTCAGGCTAATGCAGTTTTCTCCCATTTGAACATATCCACCTGTGATAAGCACGCTCTGTGCAGGAGACAACATCCTCTCTCAGATCTCCGAGCGGATACGCTCAGATTCTTTTTCTGAACAAATATCTTCTCTCTCTGGAGCTCTTTAAAGTTCTGAGGACAAAAGTTTTTCTGCGGCATGCTGACAGTTTTCATGGGGAGTCTGAGGTAGAGGAGTCTCCATTTTGAGAGTAACGTGTTTACCAGTTCAGCTATAGATATGCGTTTGTCCATGGGTTTAGAAGACCGTTTGATTCTTCGTGTGAGAACCTCATTACACCATTGGGAAGTATTGGAGATGAGGAAGAGGAAGGAGAAGGATGAGACAGACCTACGCATCACTTCATAACTCAAGTGGGAAGTGTTGTTCTCAGTTCACAGGTGGGAGTCAACAGCAGCTCCCCTGTATCCCACAGATCACAGCTCTCGTTTTCCCCTGAGCTCTGCCTTCAGGCATTGTTACGCTGATGGGCTCAGAAGCTCCTTCTGGCTTCCTTAATCCTACCAGCAGAGATCTGAACTGCTATCAATTTTCACTATCTATTACTCATTTTCAGTGTTTGAAGGTGCCTTTGCAAACTCTAACTTCCAGACGTTTGCCTTACTGCTATCTAATGTTTACTTTCAGATATCAACATGGCAGGAGAACCAAAACCATACAGACCAAAACCTGGAAACAAGCGACCACTTTCAGCACTTTACAGGTAACTGAGATTTCATCTTAACTTACTACAATTCAGTTTTTGTTAGAAAAGTCATGGCAACCTGAAATTTATTTGCCAATGCTGCTGTGTAGCCCATTGATGAATTTTTTTCCCTTCACTCTTTGATGTTCCTACAAAATACAATCAAGCTTGTGTACACACCAAGAGGTTTGGAATGTAATAGAGCCAGTGTTATAGAGTCTGACACTACGTGTATCTGTTTTCTCATTCCAGAGCAAAGTGTTCTAACCTCCAAAGATAAAAGCTGTCCATATGATGCCCGTATTACAAAATTAACTCACTAAATAAGAGTAAGCCCAGCAAACAAAGTTCCTGACTGATACTTAGATGCGGTGATCACAGCATGTACATAGTGCCCCTCTTTTGGTTGGAAATAAACACCAGTTTGTTTGCTAAAAAAACAAATATCCTAAGTATTTTAATGATAATACAGACATTCAGAAGAAAAGATAAAACTAAATCAATCAGATCAGAATTTTATTTCTTAGTAAAAATACTTTGTGTTTTACTGAAGCAAAAAGCTGGTTTCTACCCTCTCAGTATTCGCATCGTGGATGTCGCTGGCCAAAGCAAGAACAATCCGAAGGAAGAGGCTGCGGCTTTGTGCTGTAAGAGGCATTACACACAGAGTCCTGATAGACTGAAAAGCTATTTGAAAAGAGGTTTGACAGTGATACTCCTTTAAGATGAAGTAGAATACAATCAAACTTGCACAGGTTTTGTTCCAGGGATGATAAAGCCACTGGAGTTGTTCTTGGTGAAGGTTAAGTGCAATATGACCCAACCCAAGTCCTCATTCTGGATGTTAAACTTTTGTCCTGGTTTGACCAGAGGAACTGAGGATTACTAGGGTCAAGAGGACAATCTCTTTGAGAGGGTCTCCGAGAAGCCCCCTCTCCCCAATGGGGACAGCAAATTGAAATAAAAGCACCAGGCACGCAGGTAGTGAATTTCTAAGAATAGCTTTATCTATATTTAAATGGTACAACAGTATGAAAGAGATAAATGATAAGGAAGATAAAGGTTGTTAGTTAAAAGACTGCTTCAGCCCTTCCTCCCTTCTAATAACCACAATGCCTGACCTAGCCAGCAAAAGCTGGCAGGCTTCCAATCATCCACCCCCTCCTTATCAGGACCTTTCTGCTCCCCCACCCTTTATTTTCACCCCGGGAAGGGAGNCTTTGAATTTAAACCTACTGACAAAAAGGCTGGTGTCGTGATTTGTGAAATGTTTATTAATGTCCTATTTCTAGTGCTATAATCTTCTTTTTTTTTTTAATGGAATGCTATTTCAATTTTTAATCCTTACGTTTTATTGCTTGGCTGCGGCCTCCCTCTGGTGACATTTTATTTGCAGGGATCAGTGAAATAACTAAAAATTTCAGAGCAACAGAATTGGTTTCTCATTGATTTGTGTGTCAAGGGTGAGAATCAGCTTCTAACAAGACTGGACTTAGTCCTCAGGTGTTCAGGGGGGCATTGAGAGTGTCTTTCTCCTATTCCCAGGTGCCTTTGTTCATACAGCTTATTCAGACTTGAAACCTCCACCTGTTTTTCAAAATCAATTAAACTTAGTGAAGCATTACAAACTATTAGGAGGATTGACAGGCAAATGTGCAGACATGTATTTCTGCTCAATAAACCTCACTTTCCATGAAAGTACTACAGAATTTATGCTCCAGAAACACAGAAGGAGTAAAAGCTGGTTTCTATTGTGGTTGAAATGCAGATAGGCTGGCTCTGAGACCAACAGTGGTGAAAATAGACACGCTTGAGCAGGACTTTTACAAGCTTGGTCTGGTCTGAAAGCTTCAGATGAAAGTTCATGGTTGGCATCTTAGAACAAGACAGCCAGGAGCATTTTAGATCTGAGCTTGTGTGCTACATAATAGTAATGTCAAGTTCAGTCATGTAGTTGCCCTTAGCTGAAGTGATAGATATACCATTTTTGTTTTAGCGTTACTCTCTGCTGTAAGCTGTTAAACTCTGTAGGTGTTATTGGCAGGTCTGCTGTGTCCCTGAGTTAGTCTTTCCAAAGATTTTTTTTAAGATGGTCTGTTGTTTCTGGCATTTGTATGAACTTCTACCTCTGAGCTTCTGAGTGGTTTCTCATCAATACTTGTTCTACCGACAAGACAGAGATGAGAGAGACCTGTGGAAAATTCTGAGGGAACTTTAAAGAGAAAAAAGATTGTAGGTTGTGTCCTTTCACAGATATAGTACAGAGTATTTGCCTAGAAGATTGAGAGGTTTTTTTGAGCAAGTAAATGTTTAAAATATTCAGAGCGTTGATGGGTTTGCCTGCAGGCAATCAGAAATAGTCCTTCTAGTCATTCATTCAGTTTGAATTTTGAGTATCTGAGCCCTGTTCCTGTGAGTTATTACATGTGAAATTTCTACCCTTTGTTACTGCATGGCTTCTTGCATCTGATCTAAGAAGTAATCAGAGTTTGGATTCAGTGTATTCTAGCAGAAGGATGATGTCTTCTGTAGATATTCATCTCTCTTTCAGTTAGCTTAAAAAGAAAAAGGATAGCACTTTGTCAAGGGTTAGGATTGGACTGGCCACTAAATAGTGATAGACACTCTATTAAGCCCTCCTGCTTTCCAAAGGGGAAGAGAAAGTGAATAACAGAGACACTCTTATGGATTAGAAAAGAAAACTGAAACTACTTTAATGGAATCAAAAAAAATTGAATATATACCAGTATATACAAAACCAATATTGAACCCAACCCCCTTGATGGCAATTACATCACTGGCGCCACTGATGCTGTGGCAGGCACTGGGGAAGTCTCAAAGTGGACTCAGTGGCAGATGGTACCTGAATTCAGGAACCAGATTCAGGAGCACATAGATCAGAATGGTCAGAGTCCTCCTCAGATGCTGGCCATTGAAGAAGAGAGATTGACCCTAGTGATCCCTCAGCTTTATACCAAATATGAAGTATATAGAATGGAATACCTAGTTGATCACTTTAGGGTCACCTGTCCTGTCTGATTCTCCCTGCAGGTGCAGGCTCAGATAGTGATGCTGGTCCATAATGTCAAAGTAGCTAACAAGTTGCATGCCTTTTTGGTGGATTATGTTGCTGGTATTCCTGGAACATCTGGCAAAAACATTGACTGTTTTACTGAAAAGTAACAAATGTATTTGTAAACATACGTGAATTTATTATGACTCTTAAGAAATGAGCAATTTCTATAATTCATTGGCATAAAAATGTATGTTGTGTTTTTCAGTCTTGCAAGAGTGAGAGTATTCCAGGAAACAGTATGACAGAAATGAATCATACGTTGTCAGAGCAGTGCCTCTCCTGTACTTTGTTAGTAATGTCATTGAGGGAAGAGAAGATTAAGCCTCTACCCTCGGGATCCTCAGAGGCAATGCCTGCATTAACCTTCATCTATTTCTGACTGCAAATAGCCATGCAGGAAAGTAGTATTGATTGTGTGCATTAGATCAGTCAACACTGTTTCGTTCAGCCCACCCTGACGAACTCATTCTAGACATTTTTAGGCCAGTACATATTGACCTGAATGTTCTTTCTCTGATTTAGAGCAGAAGCGGGTCAGGTGACATCAGCTTCATGTAAAGAATTGTTAAAGCGATCAGAAGAGAACTTTAAGGTAGATAGCTAAGTACACCACTGTGTTTTTTTCAGAAATCTTTCTTTTGTTGGGAGCATAGATCTTTTGAAAATTTAGAAAATATTAGCATATCACAGGAGAAAGCAAATGAAATTGACAGAGGTTGCATGGAGTTACTTTTATTCTCCAGAGTTTGTTTCCTTTGCTTACTTGAGCAAAGGTACCAAACTGAACATGTTTTCAGTTTGGGAAGGCATCAGAGTTAAGAATGTTCTTGCCTGAAGGAAAAGGAGTTTTTATTCTTGATTCTTGCAAGAATCTCACTTTGAATCTGAGCATCCGTTTCTTCCTGACTGGAAACATCACAGAGTCCTGCTGTACAGATTAAATTCAGCTTAGCTTCCTTATCGCTCCCTTTGGTTTCAGAAGGCTCCCTGTGGCTTCAGAAGGCTCCTCTTGGGTTGTATGGAAATCAGCTGCAGTCCATAACTCTCTAAGAATGTCCCCTGGAGGCGTGTGGGTTAATCCCACTCCTGACAGTCTTTTTTTTTTTTTTTTTTTTCCTTCAAGGGAAGGCTTGCCCACGCGCTGGG
>VWZO01012990.1:935969-964126 GCA_013396975.1 Bucco capensis
TTTTTCATTCAAGGCAAGGCTTGCCAGGGCTCTGGGCAGCCTGATCTAGATGGGGATGCCCCTGCCCACTGCAGGGGGGTTGGACTAGATGACCACCAGAGGTCCCTTCCAACTCAGATGATTCTGTGTGTGATTCTGTGCTGGAGAGGGCCTGTTCACAAAGGCCTGTAATGGAAGGACAAGGGGCAATGGTTTTAAATTGGAGATGGGTAGATTTAGGAAATTAAATGATATTAGGAAAAAGTTCCTTACTGTGAGGGTGGTGGAACACTGGAACAGGTTGCCCAGGGAGGTGGTTGAGGCCCCATCCCTGGAGGCGTTCAAGATGATGTTTGTACGTAGAGTCATATGGAGGCACCTGAAGGGCCACATTCTGTGTTATTCTCTGGCAGTGCTGCTTAAGCACAGAGGATGCCAAGCTAAGCATTTCCTTGTTGCTCTGAGGGTTTTGGCATGCTGCGTGGCAGTCTGGGAGGGAAAATATTTGTGACAGCACTGGGATTGCTGTGGAGAAGGGTCCTCCTTTCTCCAGCTTTGGACTTCCACTATGCTTCCAGGTACACACAAGGCCATCAGTGATCCCTTCTTCTATTCTTTTAATTACATATGGATCACAACCCCAGAAAGAAATGCAGAGATGAGATATAGCCATAAGGGCAACAGAAAAGTTATGGATACATAACTTTGTTATGTTTTGGATATGTTTTGGCCTTTTCTCAAACCTTATGCAAGTTGTCCTTACCACTGCTGGAAACCTAATCTCATGAAATCAGATTTTAAGTACATGGGAGAATGACATTGTAAATGAAGACAGGCTCCTAAGTTATTTTCACTAGTGATTCTGGAAAGGAAGATGTAAATGCTTCCCAAAAAGATGACATGCACTATTTTTCAATTAAAGATAAAATCACATAATCCTTTGAAAAGCACAGTGACAAGTTCATGTCTTGTAAATGCCCTTCTGGATAGATGGCAATAACTAAACACTAGGCATTTGGAATGTGAGGTTTTTGGACAAAACTTTTGCTAAATGAATAATAAATGGAAATCTACTTGTTGGTTTCTCTACAAAGAAGACTTGAATGAAAGGTTCGTTCTTAAGACATTGACAAAATATTTGCAATACTTTAGTTTACAATGAATCCTGTTTACAATTCTATTTCAGGTATTTTGTTATGGGACCAAATTGGTTTCATATGAAATGTTCTGTTCCAGATACAATATACTTTTCTTTATTAGAAACATTTTTCTTAAGGGCTACAAAGAGACATCAAGTACCTGGAGTTTTTTACTTGCTGTTATTCCTAACATGGTCCTCTCAGTGAAAATTCACACAACAGAGAACTTTTGCATCACTTGCGTGTCATGTAACCTCAACTGAGTTGTAAATTTGCTTTAAATAGTTTATAAAGGACCCTAAAGTCACAAGTTAATGGTCCTAACAAGCAGCTGATATTAGTAAAATCATTGCAGCCAGGACACACTACAAAATTAATGGTAGCCAGCTGCAGATCCTGGAGCAGGAATACAGTACAATAGCATAGACAAGGGCTTTGAAATCTCTCCTGGTTGAGTGGAAACTAGTAGAAGAGACTCCTGCCAGTGTGCAGTTGATGCAGCTCCTCCCAGAGACAGCAGTAAACAGCAGGGAGTTGGAGAACAGCTGCGTGATTCCTGGTCTGCCAAAGCAGTGGCCTCCAGCTGATTGTGGCAGATGGGCCAGAAATTCTCACATCAAAGAAGTGATCTTGTCATAAGACTAGAGGATAATGGAAAGCAAACAATATGAGTGTCAGGAAAGTTCTTAGACCCATGCTAAATTTTATGTTTAAAGTTAAAACAAGCAAAATCGGTATTTTTCCCTACACATGACCATCAAGAAAAAACAAACAACATTTTACTGAAAAATAAAAAGGAGAAAGTATTGCTTGTTGAGTCTAGACTTTCCATGTAAATACCTACACCAGTTACGTGGATCTGTGAAGTTTAAAGGAACTAGAGGTGCTGCTTTGTAAATACTTGATTTCTAAATCAAAATTCAGTTAGGTAAATGGGACTTTTCCCTAGTTAAGTTCCTAAGGTAATGTATCAGGCGCTTCTGTTGTTCTTAAATGATGTATTGATCACCAAGTAAATTTGATACTGAGAGTGGTTGTTTTAAATTCATTGTATAAATGTTCTGAAATGCAAAAAATACATATATATTTAAAACTTCTGTTATTCACTTGACAGACTTGAATCAAAGGAGCCTTTCCTGTCTGTTGGGTAAGTAGAAATATGTATATTTCCATGGATATTTATATAATCAATTGCCATACAGTATAATTTATGATACTATGTTGAGCATAACATCCTGTTTCAACATTATGGTTATATACTATAAGTAAGCTTAGGAAAAATAGTTATTTTTGGATGTCTCTTTTCTTAGAAAATACTAAGTAGTATGTTTTGCCTCTATTGACTGACAACATTTATCCCAAAAGACAAGTAGAAGTTTAATGGTAGCTGGTGTATTGTTTTGTTTTCACTGATCTTGCAGCCAAAGACCATTTCAGATATTGTCTACACCACTTGTCTAAGCCCCTGAACAAGTAATTGATGGTTTCTTTAAAAATAAAATTAGTAATGCTTCCACAACAGAGATATTTTCTGGCCTAAGTAGAGATGGCTGTTTTGCATATTACAGCTGTTATCTTCATAGTCTCATAGCTACTTAAACAGTTCTGTGGTCTCTGTATTAAAATGATTAACTCATCTTTCTAACAGTTTATTTTTAAATGTGATATATTCTGAAAAACGGTGCCATTCTTTTATAAAATGTAGACCATTATATATACTAAAGGTAAGTTATCTGTCTGTTACCTCTGATTTGGAAGTCTGCTTTTCATGCCTTGTTTTCCTATTGTTAATTCCCTTGCGAACAAGCAGTGTGTCCTGTCTTTACAGGCCCTGCTCAGGACACTGACAGTTATGGTCTCTTTCATGTTCATCCTAAACATAAACTGAGTGTAAAGGAGAACAGAACCAAATTTAATTTAAGGCTACTGACAATTTGAAGAGGGGATAGGAAAGCATCTGTTTCTAGATTTTTTTTTTTTCTGTACATGAACTCTGATACTGTCAGACTGTAATTGATTAATCTTTTGTGAATGTGCTCCTCTCTTTCATTCATTGCTTCCAGGACTGCATAAAGTTTTCAGAGATCTGTTTCTGTAATCTTAATTGGTTAGTCTTTCAGCTTCAGTGCTAGAGCTGTGATTTTAATTTATCAATCTGCTGTCCATTGAAATGCTGTAGAAATTCTTCAAAGCCTAAGCCCATCACTTATTTCTTCACCTGTCAGTGACAGTCTTCTGTACTTGTCAAACCAAGTTAAATGGCTTCTGCAATGTATACAGTATTACTAATAAATTGGATAATCTATCACATGTATGGTTTGACTGTAGTGCCTTGAACACGTTTTTAAGAGACAGGACTCATTACTCTTGTACTAAGGAAAAAGTACCTTTTGCTGGTATCTAGGCTCTAAGGGCTGTTTTATTAAATAAGTGCTTTACAGAAGATGCACTTAGGGCTTTCTTTTCACAATTAGATTACCAACAGGACTACAGTTGGCTTTCTCACTTGCTGAGTCATGATGTTCACTGCTGGTCCAGTATTATCTAGGTAGCTGTTGCTTGCACTTGGGCACCTGCATATGAGGCAGATGTGGCAAAGGTGGAAATTGTCCCCTGACCTCCTGCTCCTTTTATGGATATTTTTGACAGTTGCGAAAAGGGGAAATTGCAAGCCTTCGAAATCAGAATGCTTTGATGAAGTGATTACTGAGGTAATCTAAGCTTGCCAACTCTTTTTTTTTTTTTTTTTACACTTTTTAAGTGGTCAGCCTCTGAAACATAGCATAGGGAAGAGAAAAGAGCCATTATATGATGAGGAAAAACAAATGCAAAGTACTCCAGAATTCTTGACCCACTGTTCAAATTATGCACTGAACAATTGAAGACATTTTGCTGAATGTTCAAGAGTGGGAATTATCCACAAATCCCTTCCCTGTGAAGACAAACCTCATTAATATGTGGCTACTATCACACATCTCCCTTTCAGTGACTGTCCTTTCTTCCTTTCTGCTTACTTACTTAAACTTCACCTTTTTTTCGTGATACTTTCTTCATGCCTCTCATCTTTATCATTTATAATTTTCCTTCTTGGGCAAGTGAAAAACTTAGGGTTTGTGTTACTAGTCCTTTATCAGGCAGAGTACAAAACCCCTGTAACTTTTCCATGCAGACCATTTATTAGCTCATTGGTTCTATTTTTTCAGATGTGTGAAATAGACTTCATTGCCATTTCTTCACCATGAAGGCAGAAAGTTGCTAATGGAATACAAAACTAGGAAGACCAATCTAGGATTGACTTTGCAGTTGACAGCTCAAAAATAATTTTCCCCTAGACCTTTGCCATTTCCTGCTTGTCTGTTTCCCTTGACAGTGCCTGTCTTTTCCCACATTGTATGTATATTCCCTTCTGAACCTGAGTGGCATCTCTGTAACGCTCTCCCTTGCACCATTCATTTCCCTAAATATTTTCCTTTTCTCTTTATGGTGAAAGATTTGGAAAACTCAAGGACCAACAGTCCAACCCTTTTCAAGTTTCACATAAATCAAATTCAGTGTCATATCTCTGCTCACCTACTCTTTGCTTTACCAATCTTCCACTTAAACAGTCTTCCTAGTCCACAGATTGTTACGTTAGCCCAGCAAAGAAGGCAACTTCAGTGTCAGAGTGCTCAACTCATTTGATCACTCGGATAATTAGGCTATAACGATGCTCTAATCACAGAGCTGTTGTGATGTGTTAACTCCTTCCTGTCTGTGGTGTATACTGTTCACACTGTTTAGTGTGCCCTAGACTTCACCTTTCCAAATAGACTACAGTGATAGCTGACAACAGCATTGACAAAAACGATGTAGAGTGTAAGGTTGTGAAAAAGAAGTGGAAGGACTTGGAATGTGAGAGTAAGCCAATATTATGACAAAATAGTTAATCAGTGTGTAGTTTTCTATAAAGCAGTTCATTCTTGTTTTTCTGTGTTTTTCTGCAGTGGTTATGTCTTTGATTATGATTACTACAGAGATGATTTCTACAATCGGTATGTGTGGTTATATTTTTGTACATCTGACGCCATTTCTGTTGTTAGTTTATAATGTAATCACAAAATTTGGTTAGATAGGTCTGTTCTGATTTTAACTGTTACTCAATTCATTATTTCTGTTGTGTATCAGAAGAAGACTATTTGAGTATATCACAAGCAGGGAAGATTACCACCACCAAATGCATGCTCTTCTGGTCTTATTCTTCTCTAAGAGCTTTTGGGGCATTTTCTGTGATGAGTAGCTTAATGGTAGTTTAATTGCTCAGTTTTTCATCCTACAGAGTTCTTCTAGGCTTACTTTCACTGGAACATATATATCATCTGTAGAACTCTTCAGTATAATACTCATGTCTTTGTCTTTTTATCCATATGTATGAAAAGATATAGAATGTCTCCTGAATAATGTGTCTTCCAAGACCATTTTTAAGTCTAGAAGGACCTTGAGGGAAGCAAACCCACAAGTTGAACAGCATGTGTGATCACAGGCCCCTCACTATAAAGACTCTTGCTATTTTACAAGCTGCAGGATATTTCTTTATGGAGGCTGTTGGTTTCATAAAAGTTAGTTTCCCTTTCTATCTTCAAGGATAGCAGATAGAAAACTAGAATTTAAGCCATACATGTAATAAAGGAGCTGAAATGTCACCACAACAAACTATACTGCTGTTAGTTGCATGCGATGAAATGATGTGGACCTGTCAAGAGCAGCTTATGGATTTCCCATGCTGCAAATAAGAGTCCCATAATACATCCCTCATTTAAATTACACACCAAATCTGAGCTATGCACTGGTCTGTAACTGAAGTCTGAATACGGTACTTGTTGTGCACAAGTCCTTGAAATCTAATTTGGCAGTGATCTAAAGTGATTACAGTTTCAAAGGGTAATTTTCTCAAAGATAACACGAAAATTTAGTTGACGGGGCTTCCATGACATGAGATTACAGGAGGCTTTATGGAGTCCAGCTGACTTAATCTCTTGTAGGTTGTTTGATTACCATGGCCGTGTGCCCCCCCCACCCCGTGCAGTCATTCCACTGAAGCGTCCTCGGGTAGCTGTGACAACTCGCAGAGGCAAAGGAGTCTTCTCCATGAAAGGAGCATCACGATCCACCTCAAGTGGGGCTTCTTCCTCAGGATCCAAATGTGAGTAGCTCATGTCAGTTGAATATTATTGAAACAATGATATTAGTAACTTCTGCAAGCAGACAGCTTCCACTATAGCTCTGTTGCTACATAGCGTTGCCTTTTCTGCAAGGTAGAGAGCACACTGATGTAACTTTTGAAGGAAATCCCTTCAATATTTGACCTACTCCCTTGGCCTCAGAAGAAGCCTGTTAAAGTCTCCTATCACTCTGCCTATGTACCGTGAGGTCTTGTAAACAGCTGATTATAAAGCAAAGCTAATCATCTTGTTATAGACAGAGACACACTGATTTCTCCTGAGACTTGAGGGTTATATGTGAGCTGGTGGGGGGGGTGGACTGGGGGCCTAGGGGAGGTTGGGTTGTGTGTCCTTTTTTTACCATATTCTTTTGACAGTAGAAGGATGCAAAGTGTCTTTTCCTGATCTAAAAAGGAATCCAAAACAGGATTGGCAACTTGGGGTTATTCAAACCTTCTTTAGTGAGTTGGCCTTAGAAGAGCTGATGAACATTCCCTCTTCCATGCTCACCAAGCTCCCCACCCTGTAGTATGTCCTGGGAACTTCACCTTCCTCTTCGTACATCTTTCAGCACCCACCTGCCTTCCCCTGCCCCTTATGTGGAGTGATACTGTCCTTGGAAGCGTCACTGGAAGAGGAAGAGAAAGATCAGGTAGGGATCAGATTTTAGAAAGAATGAGGGGACTTCAATAAGACACTTGTAGTACCAAACTGGCCAACAAAGCATCATCCTGGCTTACACACATCCACAAAATAAGTGAATTCACCAAAGGTACATCTTGGTGTGAGAGGGGATCTAATAGGAGTGGTCTTTTTGGACTCACTTTGTCTTGAGAAGGCAAATTATTTTCAGATAAGTTTTTAATATATATTTATCAATGTCCAGAACAAGAGTAACTCCAAAATTCTTCTAGAGAGCTGAAGACCTTAGTATATCCCAGTAGATGTCAAGGAAATCTCTCACCCAGAAATCTGGATTTCCTTTGTAATGAATAGGACAGAGCATATTGTGTTAACATATATCTGTTCCTCAGAACCATCACCAAGTTTGCTTTACTATTTATTCTGCATTTCAGTTTTGTAGTACCATGTTAGGACTTACGTATAACATAGATTATAGGATTCAACTCTAGTCTTGAGTACCCAGTAGCCACTTGCTAGAAGACCTCCAAAACACTGTCTGCATAATGTAGCAAATGTTGGTGAACCTGTAAAATATTTAATGGAAGTACAGCCAGGAGTGTAGAGATCCTAGCAGACAGTGTTATGCTCTGGTGACAGTATCCTTCAGCATAGTCAGATCTGATGTGAATTCTAAAAATGCCAGTCTTTGAGCTGCACGTGACAAGATCATCTTTGGATCCAGCTCTTTAACATTAAAGGGAGAGCTGCAAGATGCATCACTCAGACATGGTCTGAAGTTCTGACTCCTGCCAGGTTTACACCCTCAGTTCTCTACAGTGGCAATTGGAATACAACTGCAGAGAATATTTATGGTGCTGGAAGAGACTGCAGGAAATACTCTTTCTGCATGGAGCACCTCTTTGAATGTAGCCAGACACACAGTGTGCAGGCTTTCATGCCTGATTTCCCCATGGAATTATTTCCCTTTTGTCAGCTCCAACCAAACCACCATAAAGGCAGGAACAGGATTTTGTTGGCTTGGACAGGAATGTAATCAGCTTATTGTAAGACATTTATCAGAGAAATAACTGAGCAATTCCCTTAGGGGCTTCAAGTTGGAAAGCAGCACATTTTGTGACTTCTTTTGCCATTTTCTTAGAAAAGTTGGTTACATTGAATTGTGGGATGAAATAATATTTTGTTGCCCCTTACTCGACACTGCTAATCTGAACCCCTTCAAACTAGTGCATTGTTGATTCTAGTGGTCATTTATTGCTACTTAAGGGATTTCTTCAATAAGGAGAAACATAGTTTGTGGGAAGGAATCCATTTTTTGTTTTAATGAAATTCAGGAGGATAAAGTGGCAGAATAAAGTGGCAAAATGTGTTCTAACTTTTCTTCTGAAACACAAAATAAGTGAGGAGCATTTGATTCCTTTCCTGAATCTATAATTTTTCAAGGATCAGATGACAATACCTTGTTTTCTTTTTAACTCCGAAGACTAGGAGAAAATAAATCAACCTTTCCACATTATCAGAAGTAGTGCAAAAATGAAGCATGGTGGTGTGGAAACTACACAGTAGTTTTTCACATTAATGGTATTTAATGGTATTTACCCAATGTCTTGAGTAAAGAAGCAGAACTCTTGAGTCACACCACAGGCTTTCCATTCTTGAGGTCATCTTCATGGCTCTTCTTACCACATACCTGCTGGAATTGGGTGGTTCAGTCTGTGCACATTACTCCAGATGAGCTCTCACCAGGTTCTTGTACAATAACAGTGATATTTCTCCATCTTCAGCAATACATCATTTGACACATCACAGAATCATTAAGGTTGGAAGAGACCTCTAAGATCATCAAGTCCAACCATCTACCTGTCACCCCCATGCCACTAAACCACTTAAATCTTGAGTAGGAGTTCTGCTGTTAGTCAAGTGTACAACTTTCTTTTTTTCAGTGCAATTACATTTCTAATGTAGTTCTAATTTTTTCTGATGTAGTATTCCTTAAAACCACCTGATTCCTCCTCCCAGACAGTTGACTTTGTAGACCATATCTTCCAATTTCATGTCATCAGCAAATGTCACCTGTTTATTTACTTTTTTGCATCAAAGTTAGCTATTTTAGTGCCAGTGCTTGAGGAATTTCACTAGAAATTTCTTTCCCTTTCAATGCATGCATTTCTGTCACCTGCTGACCTTTGCTTATCTGCTAATGGGGGGTGGGGGAAGCTACTTTATTTTCCTATTCCATTACTCCAGAGCAGATGACCAGCTATTTTGGACACATGCAGCTGCAGCTCTGTTTTCATGTTTATTAACTGTTCTATTTCTTGTCTGAAAGATCAATTAAAAAATATTTGTGAAGTTTTAATGGAGAATTTATATGCTCAAAGCAGGACACCTGAAGTTCAGTATTTACAGTATTTACATTTTGTCTTTATCATAACATTGTATTTAAATTGGATTTACTAAGAATGCCCTTGAGATGTTTTGCCTGGAATGCTGATTACAGAGCAATACAACTCACATAACCTCTTGCCATTAGGATTTAGAATCCTGTGTTTTCCTAGGGTTCAAAAATTTTAACTAGCAATGATAGTTTTAAAAGTTAAACCTCTAAAAATACTGACATAAATGAGAGAGTAGACTGTGCTACAGAGGAAGGAAAAGAGAACATGTTTTGTTCATGGGGGCTGGCAAATTTTAAAAGTGGTTTCTTTCATGTTTTGCAACTTTGCTCTCTTTCCACAGTGAAATCAGATGAGTTGCAAACAATCAAGAAGGAATTAACCCAAATCAAAACAAAAATTGACTCCTTGCTAGGGAGACTGGAAAAGATTGAAAAGCAGCAAAAAGCTGAAGCAGGTAGGTGAAAGCAATTTGTAGTTAAATGAATTAAATTAGAACCTAGTTATCAGTCAAGCAGACAGACCAGAGAGGATGGAAGCCTGCCAGAAGTTTTGCTACATAATGGAGGCCTGAAGCAAGGTAAATTAACTCTCAAGTGGAACTATTGTGAGGATAAATTAATACTCTCCACAGAGTATGCAACATCATTTCAAGAACTGTTTCCTATCATGTAGTAGGATTAAAAAATATATAAAAATAAAAGATTCTTACTAGATGTTATAGAAACAAGACATTACTAAGAAATTGACTGGACAAAACTAAGTTAGAGGTTGTTGAGCTTGGAGATACTTCTGCTATCCACAGTAAGAATTATTAGATGGTCTATATCGGGAATTATTGCCTGGGCAATAGGCAATAGTCACAAGTTGCAGCAAGAGAAGTTGTTGTTGGATATGAAGAGAAAAGATGCAACTAAGCAGTATAACAGATTGCCCAGAGAGAGTGTAGTAGCTCCATCCTTAGAGACATTCAAAACTCAAGGCCCCGTGGAACTGGACCAAGCTTTGAGTTTGGCCCTGCTTGGAAGAGGGATTGGACTTGTAGAGTCCAGAGAACTCTTCCAACCGAAGCTATTGTGTGAAACTGTGGCATCTCTGTAAAACCAGCAGCACCTCTAGTTCAGCTTTTCTATGGCTTGAAATTGGGTTTTTTTGAGACAAACTTTGCGAGTGAAAATACCCAACATTATTTTTTAATTTATGCAAGGTCTGTTTCTGTCATTGCAGTGAATTGTTTTGTTAGCTGAATGATCTCACCTGGCAGCACTTTAAACCCATGCTGAGCAATTACAAGGGATTTATAAGGCTGTATTTTCACCATAGCATATATAGAAAACAATTTCAATTCTTACTAATGTGTATGGTATTTACTTGGCTATTTCTTTATAAATCACATGGTATGTATCTGTGCAGGAGCTGTGTACTAACAGACTGATTTTGATGAGAGTTGGCAGGGAAATGGAAGCCTTATCTCATGAAAAAATCAAATTGTTCCTTTAGGGGTATTTTGGTGTTGGGTTTTTTTTTTCCTCCCCATTCTACTGTCTGTTGAAAAATTGTTATGTGTTCTGTGTTAACATCTGGCTCAGAATCCACAGATGCTTGGGTGTCTAGGCACTCAGATTTGTGTCCCTTGCCTAACTCAAATCAGTTAAATCAAGTGGACCCAAGAGGAGATGCAAAGAGAGTTCCATCAAGAGTTTCTAAAACATTGGTGGGAATTAGCAGTTGAGGTTCATAAATCTGTCAGAGCCAGAATAGATATTTAGACCTGGATCCTTCATGTTCCCAAGTGCCTGCCCTATTTCCTGATCTATTGAACCCAGGAGTTTCCTGCTGGCATTTGGAAATAACTCTAGTAAACATCTGTAGAAAAATATAGGAAAATACTTCGTGAGTAACAAATGAAAGAAGAAAAATACCAACCAAAACCAACTCTTCAAAACCTTTTATTTACAATCATTTTCTAAGTTGACAGACAAGGACCAATCCTACAGCTGTTATAGTTTACCCCAACAACTAAGCTGAGTGCCCTTTTTCAAGCATAAGGTAAGCCATTAGTACAGAGTGTGATTGTCTCTTTCAGAAGAACCATATACAATATGCATTTATTATATTCTGTTTTGTACTTCATGCCAAGTTAGATAAAAGTTAGTGTAATCAGTGAAGATGTAATCGCAAGGCACTTCTTTGAATTGCTTGTGTGCTGAAACGCTCTGAGATGGTGCATCCCTACTCCAGGGAGTTCTTCTGTAGAATCCATTACTATGCAAAACAGCCTGCAGGTCATTGTACTTTGATAGGCAATTTTTGCTTTTGCTAAAGGACTGTGGGAAGCTCATTTAAATAGAAATCAGCTCAAAGAGGAAAATATTGGCTTGTATTGACTCATACAGTTATGCCTTTTGAAGAGAAGTAATGAATAACATCTTCAGAGATTGAAACTGGTTTCCCCCATTGATGCTTTAAAACATCAAATGCAGAATCTGTGCCCCGTATTACTTGCCTCTCATTGGAGAGTGTGAGAAGCAAAAACACCTCAAAGACACTAGTGAATCTGAATCCCCTTTTAAGTCTCCTGAGCTGATGAAGTAGGTTACGCAGTCTGGGTGTATGGTCCACAGGTGATTGCTTCCTCAGCTGAAAGATTTGTGTAAGATAAAGCTGCATCAGTAGCTGAACTATTTCATTTACAGTGCCAAATGTCAGAAGATTTTGTTCCTTCTCTGTAATTTGACAGTATTGTTTCTTGCTTTCCTCTGTGAGAAGGGAGAGGCTCACTAAGACTGGGGTCAGAGAGCAGGTCTGTGTCTCATTTACACAAAACAAAAATCAAGCCATTATCTTACCCTTTTAGTTTGCATCGCTAGCATGAAGAATATTTAATTATTGATCTTAAAAGTTATTGCAGGAATGTGATAGGTTAAACAGAAAAGCTGAAAAAGCTCAGTGCATAAATTACATACTGCTCTACAGCTGTGTGAAAACTCTTCTTGCAGTAGTAGCTGATATTCTGTCTTTTTTACTGTTACCAACCCGTGACTGCACCGGGAGGGGAAATAGAGATAAAAGGATTTCCTGTACCTAGGGAAACTGAAGGAATAGCTCTTTGTTTATAGAAATCTGAATGGGAAGCCAGAGATAAGGACCTGTTCTGGTGTGAAAAAATGGTTAGAGGAGAGTATTCTCCCTATAATATCAGAGATGAATGCTGAAAGGTGGGATCTTAAGTTTAACTTCTCAGAAGAGCCCAGAAGAGTGAGATTGAGCAGGTGTTTTAGACTCCTGTGGAGATTCCAGCCTATGTTCTCATTCAGACAATTCAGTGACCAAATTTTTTAGCAGCTATATCCTAAAAGTTTTCTCATTTAAATGTGTTAAGTCTATAATGTCAGGAACCCCTTTTGAAGTGGCTCAAGGTAGAAGGTGGTGGGGCAGGACATGGCCAACATGGCTTGATGTAATACACATTACCTTGCACAGTGAGGCCAGGACACAATGACTTATAACTATCATGGTGTTATGTAGAGAACCACGAGGCTCCATAGGCTGAATCTTCTACTAATGTATATGACTACTGTTCTGTTAAAGCAGTTATTGAAGATGGCATTTTAAGACCAAGAATCTTACTGAAGAAGTTATGTGACTAAGGGAGAAAAAGCTTGTTTTAAGTTTTCAGTAAATGAATTTGAAAATGAGACTAAAAGATTGATGAGATGAAAGTAACTTGCAAAATAAATGTGCAGAAGTAGAAGGAAACACAATTTAAGTCTAGGACACAGAAAGTAAGAGCAGATTTGAGTACTATATGCACTTGTAATCATTTAAATAATTATGTATTTGTAGAGTTGAAAAATACAAGGCTTCCCAGGCACTTCTCCAACGAGAGAAGTGATAAATCTCAATTACTGAGCAGTCAGTCAAACAAAGAAATAAACAGGTTTGTTCTAGAAGTTTGATCATTGATGGGTATTGTCACCCTCAGACTGAAAAGACACTAGTATTCCAGCTACATGCAACCAAATCTCTGCCCTGTGTTCACTTTGAGTACATAAAGCTTTTAATGTGAACTCCTGATATGTATAGGAATAAGACTCTGATTCCTCCAACCACATTTCTAGCCAGTCTGTCTCTGTCACTCCTCCCTCATTCCTCTTGAGAATTTTTGCTGGCTGGATGAAATTCCTCAGCATATCCAGGAGTGTTATGGTACATAATCACAGCAATGCAGGTATCTGTGCTGAGCCAACAAGAACAGTTCCTCTGGGCCTCCATGGAAATGGTCTTTATTTTCACTACTTTGCAGAAATTACAGGAAACCTGTATTTGGGTAACTGGAAGGGGGTGTCCTCCAATTACCTCAGCACATTATGCCAACAGAGGCAAACTGTTGTTTTACTCCATCAAAAACCACATTCTGTTATCTAGAAGGATTTGTTGATTATCTGTACATTTGTTGAGAGATTCACAGCAAATTTATGCAAATCCTTGTTCACTTATTGCCAATTAACAGCCTTCCACTCCTCAGAGCAGAGAGATGTATGTACTTCTCTTTGACTGCAGATAGATAAATATATACTGGCTATGCCAATTGGTTTCCCAAGGCAAAGCAAAGCTCAGCAAATAAAAAGCTGGATTTACTGGTAAATCAGGTCTTCATAAACTGTGTGGGACAGATAAGCATGTTGGTATAGTTGATTTATGAACTGATCTTTGAAAACCAGTGGTTTGATCATATTTGCCTGTTAGATATTAGCACACTGATTTTTACAAAGCTAGCACATCTGGAGATGGGGAGCTTAGGTTTCTTCCTCAGAGCACTTTTCTCTGCCAGCGATAGGGAAGGTTACTGAATCTCTATAGAGTATGTTTTCCTTACAGAAGCTCAAAAGAAACAAATGGAAGATAATGCTGATTTGATTCAAGAGGAATGCATATCAGAGAATGCAGATAACTCTACAGAAGAGCCAATTGAAGGAGGGCCAGATGCAGATGGGGATGGAGAAGATATGACTGATGGGATAGAGGAGGATTTTGATGAGGATGGCAGCAATGAGCTGGTAAGGAATAATCATGCCATGTCTGTCTATACAGTTGCTACAAATAATCAGAAACAACAATCTGGGTTAACAAAAGAAGCTCACAGCAGCACTATGATGTTCTATAACCTGTAACCAGTACCTATTCCTACGTTCTTCATACGCTGTAGAATCAACTAAGCATAAGGCCCTCTGAGGATAAACAAGAAAAGATATGTTTTACTACACTTGGTGATATTAGAAAGGAAATTTAAAGTACTTTAAATTGGTTTATATTTATTATTTTATATTTACTGAAAGGTAGATGAGAAATGAAAATATGGTATGCTTTCTTTTTTGTTTTTAACTGGAGCATTTCAAAATTAAGATTCTAGAACAGAGAACGTTCTGGCTAGAAAACACATGCTCCCCCATAATTCCCCATCTCTCTTCCATAAGTATCTTCTGCAGGATGTGTTGGCAGCTACAGAATTTTTTGGATGGAAGGATTTTTCCTTAAGAAATGATTGGCCAAGAAACATTTAGGTTTTCAGTCTGAGCCTGCTCATCCTTTTGTTAAACTTCTAAGGTTTTCTATAAAAAACATTAAATAGTATATTGAAACTCAGACTTATACTACTTTATCCATTACTCATAAGAATGGATCAGTCAATCTTCCTCTCTTCCCAGCTTTCATGATCCCCTGATTTTAGCAGAAATCACTCTTCTTGCTCAGTGTCACTGTCCCTGCTTGCTTTTTAACACACATTTAATTTTGTGTACACTATCAAAACCATTCAGTGAAGCCAGCAGCAGTTAGCTATGGGCACAGCTGAACCAACACCTAGTCTGGAGCAACAGAGCATGTGAATAACCAGTGTATTGTACTGCTTACTGCAAACACAATTTAAACCTACTGCTAATTTGAGGGTCTGTGTCCCTTTAGCCAGCACAAGGCCCTCTAAATTTATTTTATGCCCAGGAAAAGCAACTAAAACCTGAATCCCCTCATCTTTTAATATGTGATGTAGAATAGATGGATGTTATCATCCCTCCTCAAAGGAATAGGTTCTCCTGTGCAGATATAAGGGATGCCTGTAAGCAGCTGGCAACTCTGTATTTGTAGGAAGCTCAAATTTTGTAATGAATAAATAGTTGTAAATACAATATCCCACCATGGCTAATACCTGATCAGCTGAAATGAGATGAACAGTAGGAGTAACCACAGTTTAACAAGACTGGTGAGTTTTGCAGTAATTAGGTGGCAGATTCCCTACTGCAGGTAGCTAAGTGGGGAAGTTAACATACCATATATCAGCCTCTGATTGTTCAGTGCTGTCATTTCACCCTCTGGGTACCACATACTTAGCATACATCTACACTACACAATGAGGCAAGATGTAGAAGGCATTTTTCATCTGGCAAAGGCTGAAGCAGGGAAGTTCCTGAAAAGCAAGTGGCATAGTTAGCAGTGAAAGTCAGGAACTGACACAGCTGCTTTTTCACACTGCTGCTTCCAAGTTAAATAGCCTTTCCAAGACTTATGTTATGGAATTAGCTGAGCTGCACATCTAAAGGTGCTGGGAGGGAACCAGCTCCAGTTTCTCTGCATGCCATTACTGAGCCCCTTGAGGGCTGGGAGGAGATGGCTCACTGCACATAGACAGTGGCATCTTCTGCCTTGTGTCCTGGCACTTATGGTTGATACACCCACAACCCCAACAAGGCAGTAGTAAGGAAAGGCCAAGGAAGAGCTCTTAGATGCATTATCTCAGCTACTTGCAGCCCATCCCAATGCCAGGACAGTGGAGCCAGTCAGCTTCTACCAGAGTCCCAGCCTTTCACCTTCCCGAAGGCTGGGACTCTCTAGCCAAGAAGCTGTCAGTATTGTAGACTTAAAAGCTCAGAACCAAGACTGCCACTCATGTAAAATCCTTGCGCTTTTAAGCCTCCCTTTCCATTTTCCTCAAGCTTTGGAAGAAGCCACTTCACCTTAGTTTTCCTCCCTACTACAGTGGGATTGATAGCAAATTTTCTGGAAAACAGATACTCAGGACAAAGTTAATGGAGCAAGTTTCCACACCTCCAGGATCTTGTACATGGACATGCTCCATCCCCAGGGATTACACCTTTTCACAGGTTTTATTAGTAATTAACATATTGATATCTATAGCCAACCCTGGCACTGGGTTTTCACAGAATCATTTGGGTTGGAAGGGACCTCTGGAGGTCAGCTAGTCCAACCCCCCTGCAGTGGGCGGGGAAATCCCTGTCTAGATCAGGTTGCTCAGAGCCCTGTCAAGCCTCGCCTTGAATGCCTCCGGGGATGGGGCCTCAACCACCTCCCTGGGCAACCTGGTCCAGTGTTTCACCACCCTCATGGTAAAGAACTTTTTCCTAGCATCACATCTAAATTGACTCATCTCCAATTTAAAACCATTGCCCCTTGTCCTTTCACTCCAGGCCTTTGTAAATAGGNATGGTGCACTCAATGCTGCTGTCGATATCGTTTATAAAAATATTAAACAGCACAGGTCCCAGTACAGAGCCCTGAGGGACACCTCACTAGCCCACCCCGGTGGTCTTCAGCTCTGCCCCTCAGAGAGAGCCCAAGTAGGGCTTGGCCCTCTACTCGTGTTTTGTCTTCAAGCTATCTGCAGGTGGCTTCTCCAAAACATCATGTCCTTGACAAGGCATGAGAAAGCGCCTGGTGGCTTCTAATATGCAAGCAATCCTGGGAGCTTCACATAATCCTAAAAGTTCTAAAACTCTACAAAATACACTTAAATTTTTAGGCTTCAGGATGATAACACTTCCCTTATTTTGCAAAGCCTAGGGAGATCAGTATGTCTAAAACTGCTGTGGATGGTATAAAGGATTGCTGTACAAAGGATTGCTTCAGTGAAATCTCAGGCAATGGGTGTTTCCCAAGGAAAGGCAATTAAAAACTGAACTTTGCATCTTTTCCCTGCAGTTTTTACTCAAACACTCATCAGTATTATCCAGTACTGTTATAATATTAAGCTGGTAGTTTATGATGCATATTGTCATCTGCTTTTCACTTGTATTTACATGTGTTTATGTAGATAAAATGGCCAGTTCCTGTAAGTTCTAATTTTCACTTTAGTCACTGGTAGCTGTTTAACTGGAAGGTTAATAAGAGCACTATCAAATATATAGATAAGAGCACTGCCAAATACCCAAGTAGGAATAGTTGAGATTTCAGTGTGCTTCTACCCCATTCTGTGCCCTGCTATTTGGCAATCCCCTCTGTTCTTTGAGAAGTAAAGTAGATAGATAAGCTTGTTATAAAACAAGAAGTCCTAACAGATGTCATTCCCCTGTTTTGTGAAAACTAAGTTACTTAGGAAAAAGAGCTGACTAATAGCAAACGTGTCATTTAGGAATGGAGCCAGTTACAATGCCTGGGGAAAAAAAAAAAACATTTAAGCGTGAAAATGACAAATTTTTCCTTGTGCGGGAACATAACCTTTGGCTCAGCATGAGAAATAACCCTCCAAAGGGCATTTTTTAATGGAATCTATAATCTTTTCCAGATTTAAATCTAAAGGGATTTAGGATGATGATAAAACTTCTTTCCTTTCATCACTCAGAGCAGTAGAGCAAATAGAAAAACATTTGAAATGGGCATAGCTAATGTTCTGGAGTCAGTTTATCAATTGGTTGAGAGTCCACTAGTCTGGAAAATACTATTAGAGGGAAAGAGGAACATGACTTAAACTTAGATCTTAGCATTTTTGGCAGTGCTACATATTTAGCTGCAAATCTCCTGCTAAGCCTTTTGCCAATAATGCAAATCTGCTGCAGGACTGCAGGATGCTTTTTGGTGAACACAATGCTCCTCTTTCTTTTTTGTTTCACCTGTGACCATCCCCAAGTCTGTCAGTAAAGGGAAGCATTTGAAAAGAACAGGCCTGCTGCCAGAGTACAGATGATGCCAGAAGGGAGCCTCTCAGTCTCTGTGTATGTGGGACTGCATCTTTGGACTAGAGGACTCAAAAATTTCTTTCTTTCTCTATTTCTGACTTGTGAAGAAAGTGACTATGCAGGATGTATGCTGTGGGTTTAGGTAGTAGGATCAGTTCTCTAGGTTGACACAGTGTCTGTTTGGAGGAACAGGTTACTGCACACTGAGTGATGGCAGCTGTCCTCATGCCTGCCTTCAGCCTGGACCAACTTGAAAGAAATGAAATGTAGTTTAGCCTACAGTCTGAGTTAGTTTGGGCATTTAGCCTCTTCACTGGCCTGCCTGGCTGCACACACAGAAACACATCACATTCAACAGCTGCACATGCTCTCCATCCACCATTTAGATCAGGATGTTGTTCAACCCTGCACTGTCATTTTCTGTGGACTAAAGACACACCTACAGACAGTTGTTATGGCTCAGCTGAAGGGTGAAAACTTTATGCTGCAATAACCTGGTTGCCCTTCTGAACTCTAGTTCAAGACATGCTGAATTTGAAGTGTTTGCTGCAGTCATCAAACATCACCTCTTGGGAAAGTTCATTTTGTACCGTTTGCCCACAGACATTTCTCAGTAGGTGTTTCCAGTGCTGCAGACAGTTCAGCCTTTGAAGATCTTTTTAGAACAATCCCCAAAGACTTTTGCTGCATTGACATACTGAGGAGTTCTTTAAATGGTGCTTTCAGATGTATGATCCTGCTCTGTATGGATATGTCAAATAAGTGATTTCTACTTGCTCAGTGAAGAATGTCACATGCTCCTCACCTACATGCTGTTATGTATTGGCCTTCTACTCCCCCTGAGGACACACAGTAAGATATTGTAGCTATATATCTATATATTACTCACTTGGAATGTAGCTCCTGAGCTTACTTTACTACTCATGTCACTTAACCGACCTTCTCCTTGCTTAGAAGAAGCATTAGCAGTATGTGGCATAGCTTGAGAGCATGCAGGAAAAGCATTTCTCTATTAGTGCTAGTTACAATGTAGGTTTGCTGCAGTTATTTCAACACTTATAGTTCCCTTTCTATTAAATGTATTTTAGTTACATACTGAAATGTATGACAGCTGAGGTTGTTCAGCCTAGTAGAAGAGAGGTGGCTCTGGACAGACCTTGTAGCAGCTTTCCAGTACTTAAAGGAGACCTACAGGAAAGATGGGGAGAGACCCTTTATCAGGGATTGTAGTGATAGGATGAGGGGTAATGGTTTTAAACTGAAAGAGACTAGGTTTAGATTAGATATAAAGAAGAAATTCTTTATTGTGAACACAGTGAAGCACTAGAACAGGTTGCTCAGAAAGGTTGTGGATGTCCCATCCCTGGAAAGTCATTCAGCACAGTTAGTTAAAAACAGATTCATTTTGTCAGACAAACATCTTGTATATACTTGTTTGATGTTCTTATTGCATGTAATTATCATAGGGTAAACTGCACAGTAAATTTGATAATGTCTGTATTCTGTGAGACATGTCTTGAACCTATGAGGGAAGACATTAATCACATACATCTTTTGTGTCATTTAGTCATAGTGCATTCCTAATACTCCCTCCCAAGGACATAGTCTGAATTTAGGCTCTAAAATAGTAAGATTTATTCTAGGTATGGAAGATGATCATGGTAAAGGAAGTCAAGCACACTTTTTCCATAAACCCCATGAAAAGGAAAATAGGGATTTATGGGGAACGAGGAACAATCCCTGTTGTTTACCCTTTTTCAGGACTATAGGAAAGAAGAAGAAATAAATCTGAGCTGGGAGGAGGCTGAGCTCCATTTGGATCCAGCTGGGGGAGGTCAGAAATCGTGTCTCTCATAGACAAATTCCCCCTGAACAAGTGTAGAAAAGCCAGCAGCATCCCCTCTGCTGCAGAAATGGTGGTCACTATTACAGCTGCTGGCTGCCTGGGGAGATGGGGGTGGCCCATCCCATTCTAAAAAAACAGTGCCTGAAGGTCTTTACCTGTGTCAAGCTTGCCTTCTCATAAAAGACTTTTAGGAGAAATACGTAATGCACATTATTCCTGCTGTGTCATGCTTTGTGACTTCAAAGCACAAAGCCTAGAGGAAACAACCACCCAGCAAATGATCTGATGGTCAGGATCTCCCCCATGAGACACGTGGTTAACCTGCAGAGCATTCTTAAAGATCTACAGATGTAAGACTCAAGTTATCTAGGCTTTGAGGGGAGGTAAGTGATAAAACCATGAAGCCTCTGAAAGACAAGGTGGAAAACTCTCTAGATTTTTTTTTTTTTTTTAACTGAATTCTGATATAGTCCATCATTTTTAGTGGTGATGGTTTGGGGCCCATTAAGTAGATCTGCACTTTCATTTAGCGAGATGAAAATGGAAAACCATTGAGGACAGAGCCATTTAATCTTTAACGTTGCCTTTGCAATGGTATATGCATTGTAATAGTGTCAAGTTAAAATTAATTGAACCTAGTCTAATTTGAGTCTGGTAAAAATGCTAGAAGGATCACACTGGAACTATAATAGTAGTAGAAATAGCATTTCTGGAAGACTGAAATAGTGTTCTGCCTAGGAAGACTGTGCTCGTGCCCAAAAAGCTACCCAGATGGGGTGGGGGGAAAAACAGCAGAAATAATTTCAGGTGGAAAATGAGACAGTAAATACACCATAATCTATCTCCAGCTTTTTTCAGAGAATATCATGGCAATTAGGACAGTACAGTATTTCTTTGATGTTGCCTATGGCTGCCAAGGCTACATGCTCCGTTGGGTTATTCAATTCTTAAAGTACATTCTGTTCAAATCAAGCGTTCTACAGTGGTTTTCTGTTAGAACTGCATCAAATGAAAGCCACACTGCAGGCTTAAATGTAACTCAGTGCGTCCTTGTTGTGTCAGGATGTTCTTTATACATATAATGGGAAGGAAATGAAAAGATTAAAAAACACATTAGTCATCATGAGGGCTTTTTAATATCATCAGCAGTAGCATAAAGCCAGCTGATGAACTGCACATTATTCAGGAGAAAGAAATAGAATAAAATTAGTATTGCACTGCACTAGATTAATCACAGCCCTGGTTTGCTGTCATTCCATGGAAAATAAAAGCTTGACTGTTCCAGATTTTAAAGTTTCTTCTCAGCATTTAAGATTATTTGCCTTAAGAGGCAAATAACGAGGCCATGTACTGAAGGAAGAACACAAGATTTTGGGCTGGTGGGGTTGGTAAATTTTTACCATTCTTTCCAAACAACAGCAAAGCAACACTGATGACTTGGATCCAGATGGTTAGCAGTAACAGTTCATAATAGTAACCTAATGAAGCTTTTTAGCAGGCAAATACTTCAAAGGTTTATGTCACAAAAAAAGCTTGAATAAATAACTTGAAAATCTCTCTTCATACTTGCATAATTATTGATTTTTATAACGGTATAATGGAACAGCAAAGCATAGGGGAAGAAAAGGCTAGAAAAAAACTCTCTCTGGAGCTATAATAAGATGTAGAACGGGATTGGTTTGGGGTTTTTTTTTGTTCTTTGTACTGTAATTCTTGTAAGATGAATAGCTATTCAGCACTCTTTCAGACTTAAGGAGAGAATTTAAAAGGTTTTAGAATAGTTAAGTCTGTCCAGGGATCAGGAGGTGTTTTTTTTCTATGCAAGCACAGAATAAAAATTTCAGGATATTTTAAATGAAGGAAGAAAGTTCTGGGGTCTCTCACATGAACTCTTCTCCCCTAATCCTGGTTATCTGTAAAAAATACAACCAGGAAACTGGTGCTGTCTTTGCAAGGAAATCTGGGAACCTTGATGGCTGACTGCTTCAAAGGACAGGAGGCCTGTCCTGCAGGGACTCTGATGTTTCTGATAAATCCTTTTGCATAGAAATTTTAACAGAAATCACCCCCCCTTTTTTTTTTCTGAGAAAGAAAAAGGCAGACTTAAAACTCGCTGAAGGAGAGAGGGAAACTGGCTGCAAATGACATCTGGAAATTCTTCAGGATTTGCTCAGAAGTGCACCAGGTTTTGTCAGCTGTTTTCAGTTTCAATTACAGAAAAATAATGCAACCAAAAAAAAAAATTGGGAAGAAATTGGCTGAAAGATGTTTTTCCTGTTAAAACAAAACAAACAAAAAATGTCTTAGGTTCAAAATTTCCGTTCAGAAAAGAAACCCTCTACTTCTGTTAACATTTTCTACCATCAATTTTCCAAACGGATGTGATTGGGAAAGTGATGTCAGTTTTCCTGTGGATAAGTGGGGCTGGTACTTCTGATGCTCCCCTGTAGCATCCTTGAATGTGTAGTTGAAGCTGGTAGCATTAATGGATAGCATAGCAGGACTCTCCATTTGTGTAGATGCAGCCTGCCTCCAGCCTCTGCAGGCAGAATGACCCTCAAAAGTGTTGGCTGACACTGGACTTTTGCTCTTTTGCACTGTGGCTGGTAAAACAACAAATCAAAGGATATGCAATTAAAGCCTACAGCAGGTACACAAGAACAATGGTCATAGAATGTCCTGAGCTTGAAGGGACCCACCAGGAGCACCAAGTCCAGCTCCTGTCTACGCACAGGACAGCACCAAAAATGACACCATGTGCCTGAGGGTGTTGTCTAAATGCTGCCTGAATTCTGCCGGGTTTGGTGTCATAACTACTTCCCTGGGGAGCCTGTTCAGTGCTGCACCACCCTCTGAGCGAAGAACTTTTTCCTCATATCTGACCTAAACCTCCCCTGGCAGAGCTTCATGCCATAGACAATGACAAATGGAAAACCACTGAGGACAGAACCTTTAATCTGGTAATTATAAGCACTGTTAAAAGCACAGAGATGATGTAAATCATGTGGAGACCATGTGGGTGGTTTGGAATAAGGTATGTAAGTAGTGCAACAGGGCCCGAGCAAGGAATTTTACAGGCAGTTTATTTAGATTGAATGCTGTTATGCAAATGAAGCATTTCATTGCAAAGCAGCTAAGATACATGCTTCTGTTTTCTGCTGCTAAAATAAAAATTACTCGGCAGTTGTTGGAATAACACTACTGAGGGGAAGTGTATTTCAGCCTCAACAGTTCTGGCTTGATTCACTGTGGTTCTTCTGGGCCATGCAGTCCAGCTGAGGACTGCTGCATAGTCCTGATTGTCCACTGCTGCAGCTACCTGACTTCTCTTGTAGGCCTGAAGGTTTGAGGTAGGGAAGTCTGGTGGATATTGATATTTGATTGATTCATTAACAGGTTGAGGCATGGTCCTCTTCCCTCTTTTTCCTCAGTTGTCTTGGCTTCCTTTTGAGTTTCTGCTGGAAGAAATTCTGTGCCTTTATACTAAAGCAAGTATTTCATTTTTCAGTTTCTACAGATCAAGTGATGAGATGTCATGAGTGAACCCCTCCCACGGCTACGAAGAGAAACTCTGACTCCCCCCCAGAAAATTGTGAGCTGCAGTTTCTTACTGGCTAGCAACATCTTTGATTCAATTTGTATGAAAACTCAGTTTACTTATTAAGATGGACGTTATTGTTCAAATATTAGAAATTCCATTTCTTATATGTTCTAAGCTGTACAATTGTCAGATTTATATGGGTTAGATTGTAAATGTGGTTTTTCTCTGGCTAATTATTGGTATTATTTTTTTAATTTTAATGTTTTAAAGGCCAGTGTACTGTATCATAATAATATGAAGGACATATTTAACAGGTGTGGGAAACACTGTATACAAATGTATATTTCTAAAAGCTATTTTTATGATTAGCATGTTTTACTGTTTTACCATATTTAGAGACAAATGATATTGCATTTCTTTGTTTACAGCTTACTTCAAACAAGATCACAATTAAATACATTTGTATGGTACTTTCCATTATTTTATTTATTTTATTTGCCATTGGAAAGAATTATGTTTACTAATAGGGATAGCTGCTAAAAAGTGAAAATGTCAAAATAAGAGAGTAATCTTTGACAAAGTGTAAATTGGATCCTCCTGTAAATCCCTTTCTTCAGATAAGCACTGTCTGTGATGCCATTCACTAGGCAGTTGTTACAGCTGTTCCTGCGAGCCTATGAAGGCAGGAAGGTTCACTTGACAGTCTCCTGTCTGGCCAGGGAAATTACTTACAGACTGCCAACATCTGACAACCTGAGTTAGCCTACTAATTACCTTTTGGTTTATTTTCTGGAAGCAATCTTTCTGCTCCTGAACCTCTAAAGCCCTCCTAAAAGCCTCCTGTTGGAATAATTATTACAGATTTTGTAGGGGGAATCTCAATATAGAATTTCCCAATAAACTGTGTTTCCTTTCAAGCAGAATGGATGCATTATTTCTCTTGTGTTAAGGGTATCAAAGCATATGAGATACAGGCACAAGGTCCTTTTTAATGAAAGTAAACAACTTGTTCACCATCCAAAAGCTAGACCTCTTTTGTGCTGCTGTTGAGATGAGACAAGGAATAGATACCACTTTTGTGATACATACTCTTATAGAAAAAGACATGCCTTTAAAGTGATTGCAGGGGAAAAAATGATTTAATAGCTACAGCCTTCCAAGAGGGAGAGACATTAATTTAAGGTGTACCTTACACAGGCAAGTGGAGCTCAGACCCAGCTGTGTGCCAGTCTGTAGCACAGATCCCTGACATCCACTGTTATCCATCTCCAGGGGTATTTGGTATCATCCAGAACCGCAGAGATAAATCCTTGCCTTGCCCTTTCAATCATTCTCTGTAGGCTGAAAGCAAGAGAAAAATAAAGGTACCAGAGAGATTCTTTAACAGATCAAACTTTCAATTTCTATAAAACCCAGCAGTTTCTGAGATGATAGGTTACCTCAAACAGTGGGGATATGAGGAGGTGGGAGCTCAAGGTCTCCAGTTAGCTTTCCATCTTGGGGACCACCATCAAAGGCCTGATGTTTTTCAAACGCTTGGAAGAAGAGCATACATGTGAATTTATCTGTTACTGAGTGGGAATTGACTTCACTAGGAGACTATGTAACATAGAAACTCTCAGTTATGTTTGTGTATCTTCTATTTAGCTTGTCTATTGTCTGTGCAGTTACATGGTTTACCTAAGTGCTGAGTAGTACCTAGTTAATTAAGAAAAGAACATGTAAGTAATGCCTGAGCATAAAGAGTTGCAGCTTCAGAATCCACGAATGCTGACTCTCTAGGAAAACTGCAGCAAAAAATATCACTTCCAAGTGAAATGTTAGGTCAAACCAAAGGGTGAAATATTTTTCACTTTCTATCCATTAGTATAAGTTATGATCATTTTTAACTGTTAAAATGCAAAAAAAATTTGCCGTTTTTGGATCTCCATCTTTGGCTGACAGTTAATAAAAAAAAAAAAAGCTCCAACAGTTCAACAGGTATTTTGCCCATTTCCATTACAAAAACCACTGGCTGACTTAAAAGCTGCAGAATGTTGTCCAAGGAGATCAGTTCTGATGTTGGTGTTAATGAACTATGTATAAGAAACAGGTAGGTGTATAATCTCTTCACCACCTTCATTCTGAATCATCAGAAGAAAACACATCATCACAGAAACCACTCTATTAGATTTTTACAAATTCTTTCCCATCATTACCCTTAGATGATATATTCACAGAAATTATTGTGCTGTCATAATGTCAATTGTGTTTCACACCACAGTTTAAGTCCTGAGTGTATTTTGAATACACAAAGATAACCCTGATAACAGCGTGAGGCAGAAGTTTGTGTCATGCAGCCGATAACTAGCAAGGTTTCTTAACGGCATGTTTGCTTCAGATCATTGCAGAGAATGCTGGCAGCTTCAACAGAGCTTGATAGTTCTCTGCTTTTCATGTGTATGGTGTGCTCAGTGTCCTTTGCCATTACTACGTGTACTTGTTTTACATGGGTTTGTCAGCTGTGGGCTTTTTTAACATTTCTCATCCCTTGTAATATGGAAGAACAGGAAATATAAATGATTTTGTCACTTGGTTTGATGAGTCAACAGTCATAAAATCCTTTATGGACCATCCTGAATGAAATCGACTTGTTTTCTACACAGGCCTATACACGTTGTGTATTTCAGATGTTTGAGTCAACCCTGTGCAGCTGCATGAACAGAAAATATTTACCAAAAAGCTTTAAAGTTTGGAACAACAACAAAAATATTTTTACTTTTGTAAACTCTTGTATTGCATATTGTTGAAATTCTTATTAGTTTTCTCTATAGATCCATTTTTAGTTCTGAAAAATCATTGTACTTAAACTATGTAGATAGCTACATATTTTTAACAGGTGCCACGCAAGTTAGAATTAAAACATTCATGTAGAGCAGATTGATGGTTCTCATTACAGTTTTCTTTAAAATATTGTAACATAATTTTTACATGTCTGTAAATAAATATTTTCTCTGATTTATGCACTAATTCAGTTTTGTAATTTCTTCTTTTAAGATGTGACAAAGAAACTTTCCAGGACAAACATGCTCCTTTCATGGAAAAGTAGAATTTAAAGCTCTCTAATAAAACTGTGCTGCACAAGCTTTCCAAACAAAACAAAGAGAAACAGGCATTCATAGCAGGCAGTACTTAAGTAAGCAAGATGGAGGAAAGTGTGGTAAATACTTCTGTCATTTTAAAAGTTCCAGACATTTAAGGACTAGTCCTGTGTTAAAAAAAAGTGACTGAGAATTGTGTCAAGGTTACTAAGAATAGGAAATTCTTCAGTGGGATGAGAGAGAATGCAAGATGCCAAGAGATGATATTTCATTTACTATAAGGAATGCATTGTCACAATCTTGGAAGCTTCTCAGTTTCATATGTCACTAAAAAAGCATTAACAGAACTTAAGAAAACCCTGTTAGTAATACTTACAATAGTTTTTGGTACTGCAACTCCGCATAGCTCTATGCTGCTCTCAAGTGTCAGATTTAGATGCTGCAGCTCAGAACTGCCTATGCGCACTAGCTATTGCATGCCTTTCAGGCGCCATAGAGACTGCGGGCAGCGCTCGCTACTGCTATCCCATCACCAGGGACGCGCGGGGCTGCAGCCCAGCGCTCTGGCGTCTCCCCTGGGCGGGACTGAGGACAGCACATGCACGTTAGGGGCTTGAGGCTGGGCACGTGCAGTGGTGACTGTGGGCAGTGCCCGCGGCAACGTGGCGGCGTGCGGGGACAGCCGGCGGAATACGGCTTCCGGGCTGTGGCGCTGAATGAGAGAACCCCTTCAGCCTAGCAGTCCGGAGGAACCCAGCGCTCGGCTCTTTTCCGCTCGCCTCGGTGCGCATGCGCAGTAGGAACAGTGGGTGCCGCATGCGCACCAGCGATTAGATGCCACGCCAGCGTCATGGGGACAGTGGACAGTACTCTGTGCTACCGTCTTGTGGCTCTTTTTGGTACTGCAACTCAGAACTGCCAATGCACGCCAGCCATCGGACGCCTGGTCGGTGCCATACGGAGTGTGGGCGGTGCTCTGTGCTGCCATCTTGTGGCTCTTCTTGGTACTGCAACTCAGAACTACCAAAGCGCGCCAGCCATCGGATGCCTGGCCGGTGCCATAGGGAGCGTGGGCAGTGCTCTGTGCTGCCGTCTTGTGGCTCTTCTTGGTACTGCAACTCAGAACTACCAAAGCGCGCCAGCCATCGGATGCCTGGCCGATGCTATAGGGTGTGTGGGCGGTGCTCTGTGCTGCCGTCTTGTGGCTCTTTTTAGTACTGCAACTCAGAAGTGCCAATGCGTGCCAGCCATCAGACACCTGGCCGGTTCCATAGGGACTGTGGGCAGTTGCTCTGTGCTGCCGTCTTGTGGTTCTTTTTGGTACTGCAACTCAGAACTGCCAATGCATGCCAGCCATCAGACACCTGGCC